>ML846369.1:17895-35757 GCA_009831015.1 Picea engelmannii
AGACGGTCGGCCTCCATCCTAAAAGCGTTAAATGCCACAATGATTACTCTAATTCCCAAAGAAAATGAAGCAAGGACCGTTGATTGGTACAGACCTATAGCTTTATGCAATGTGGTTTACAAGATAATTTCCAAATTCATAGCCAATAGATTTAAACCCCTCCTACCCACACTAATTTCACAAGAACAGGCGGGCTTCATGGAAGGAAGATAAATCATGGACAACATCATCCATGCCCATGAACTAATCCACACCCTAAAAATCCAGAGGAGAGGGGGGATGATAATACAACTTGACCTAGCAAAAGCCTATGACAAAATTAACTGGCACTACATGGTCAAGAATCTGGAAGATTTTGGTTTCACCCAGCATTGGATCAGTTGGATTGTCAGCATAGTCTCAATGACAAGCTACTTGCCCCTAATAAATGGATCCCTAGCCAAACCTTTCTGGCCTATGAGATGCATCAGACAAGGAGACCCGCTTTCCCCCTTCCTGTTCATTTTGATGATGGAAGGTCTCAGCTGAAGCATAAAAAGCGCAATAGCAGCAGGAGAAATAATAGGCATCAAACCTTTTGAAAACTGTCTAACTTCCACACACCAACAGTTCATGGATGACACCTTACTCCATGGCACACTCACGATCAAGGAAGAAAAATCCTATAAACGAATCTTAGAAGAGTTTGGGGAAGCCTTGGGTGCTGAGATCAATCACTCAAAATCTATAATCTATTTCTTCAACACCAACCCTGCAATCCAAAGAAACCTGGAAAATGTTTTGGGATTTGAGCACAAAACACTCCCAACCAAGTACTTGGGCATCCCCCTGACAGACAGGGCATACAAAATGGCAACATGGGAAGGAGTGATCAGCAAGCTACAAGAGAGGGTGAAAACCTGGACGTATAGATCCCTCAACATAGCGAGGAAACTCATTTTGACCTAGAAAATTCTGCAAGCAATTCCAACCTATATGATGTCTGTATTTCCTGCCCCCAAAGGGATATTACAAAAAATAAGAAACATCCAAAGGGACTTCCTATGGCAAGGAGCGGAAACAAAGAATAAATGGGCCCTGGTGGCCCGGGAGAAGGTCTATAAACCAAAAATCAAAGGAGGCATGGGGCTACATGACCCACAATTAACCAATGAAGCCTACAGGGCGAAACTTTGGTGGCGATGGGTCAAAGAAACTTCTACACCATGGGTAAACCTCTGGAAGGCCAAGTATGCCCCGGACATAAAAAACTAGGACTGAATCCGCTTTAGGGGCAGTAGGGAGGGATCAGCCATCTGGAGTCTAGCTTGGTGCAACAAAACCTAGATCCAGACACACAAATTTTGGGAAGTAAGGAATGGTAAAACAGCCAGATTATGGGAGGATGCATGGCAACAGGAACCCAGAATGGAAAATCCAGACAGGGAGGAACTCCAACAGGACATGATCACGCAAGGCAAAACCAAAGTCTACCACTACTCAAAACAAGAAATAGAGCGCAACAGATGGAGAATCTGGAACGGTCTCAATTCGCAAAATAGAGACCAGACCGCAACAATCGTGAAAGAGGTGGAGGAGGAACTGAGGAAAAGAAAACTGGCAGTCTCAGAAGAAGAGGACCAACTTATATGGGGCCAAAAAACTGGTGAGGAATTCAACTTGAAAGAATCCCGACATTACATCACCTACCAGGACCAAGAAGATCCAGTGCAACAATGGGATAAGATTTGGAATAGCCCCCAATGGCCAAAAATAAAAAATTTCAAATGGTTAGTACTTCACAACCGAATTCTAACTTGGGAAAACTTAAGGAAAAGGGGATTCATTGGCCTATCACGATGCCACCTCTGTCAAGCTAAGGAAGAAACAACGAATCATCTCCTCGATGAATGTAACTATACAGCAGGGATCTGGGACTGGGCGACAGGTATCTTTCGACAGTCCAATAGGATCTGAGGTAACATCTGCGCAACTATTAATACCTAGAATGAGAATTACAGCGAAAATGAAGAGGTGGGCCTATGTTGGACTCTCATTTCGGGGATGATCATAAGGGAAATATGGAAAGAAATAAACTGGCGCATCTTCTGGAATGAGATCCGGCCTGAAGGGAAACTAAAGGAAAGAATAATATCTCGGATAAGAGAAACGGTGCAGAGCCGCAACTACCCAATGATAAGAGCGCAAATCGAAGGCCAGGACTCTCGAGTCTTAGAAGCTTTCCACTTAAAAGACGGGCGCAACCGCACTCAAGCAAGGTGGCTACCGCAACTCCAAATAGGTGAGCGCAACTGAAACCCCCCTCAAGCAGGGTCCCTCAAGTTGAATTTCAACAGGGCAGCAAAAGGAAACCCAGGTATGACAGGAATGGGAGGGGTAATTAGGGATAGTGACGGCAACATAATCCGGTTGTACGTAGGGAGTATGGGAAACTTAACCAACAATGCAGCAGATTTCGGAGCCCTGGAGATCGACATCGAGATTCTAAGTCGTGAAAGGATGACAAATACCATCATGGAAGGTGACTCCAAACTGGTTATAAACACAGTGAAGAGAGTCCAAAATGGCACCAGATTGGGAAAGATTCAGAGGCACTAGCGCTTGGCACACTCCCTGCAAAAAATCCAAGATCATCTGCAAACGATGAACACAGTGGAGTTGCGTTGGGTACACAGGTCAGCAAATGGACTGGCATACAGAATCGCTAACAAGGGGGTTATAAAGGAAGGACCGGAGCTAGACACTACCTGGAGTAACATCCCGAACGGGAAGTTCAGAACAGACTGCATCCAACTAGCGACAAAGGACAGTGATGATAGCCAAAGTACGGAAGGCCACATCAAGGAAAGATCCAGGAAGAATCTGACTGCCCAACACTCGACCACAAGTTACAATGCAGACTCAGAACACACAGTAGACGAGGGTATGGCACCAAGGTCCTGTCAATAGGAAGAAGTACAGAGGTAGAACGTGGGAAAGTATAGACGTCATTCAGTAGGCCGAAAATGATGATGGGCAAAAGATGATACCATGGACCAGTATGGATACACCTTACCCAAGCACAGATTTGGGGAGTACCACAGTTGGTGGTACAATGAATAGGGACAATGGTCAACGCAGGGTTTACGGACAGGAAATCATGATCACACATACCGAGATAGAAAAAAAGGACTGGAAGGCTTGCCTATACGGGTAGACCATGATTTCTAGGAAGATCTCGCAGCTGGGGAAATCTCATAAGAGCAGAGGCACCAGGAATAGATACATACAGGAAAAGCACAATTGCAGGAGCTACCACAAAAACAAGGGTTGTGTAGATAGGAGCGGGAGGAGAAACCAAGGAGAAAACTACCACAAACCAGCTATCATGGTACATATGAAGAGAATGCACAGCAAGAGAAGCCCTCAGGGGAAAGAACCTATGAAAAGCCCTCAGAGGATTACAAGGATGGAGAAAGCGGCCAGATATGCCAAGAATACCTTTCATACGCTGGTAGAACCAAAAGGAAAAGCAACCATCACCAGATGGGAGAAAGAAATCAATGCTAATCGTGAGGGTAAATCTTGGGAGGAACTGATTCAAGAAGCAGACTGGATCACGAACCTAGGGGCTATGCAGCCCAGAGAAACCCTCTACCACAAAATGGTGGAGATGGCATGGTGAAAAAAGATGTTAATTGGCAAGGTGGGCGCTAAAAGGAAAGATGTCAGCTGGAAGGATAACAAGAACCACAAAAAACTGCTAAAAGAGATCTTGAGTTGCCTCAGCAACTTGGAAGCCAGTACAAAACGGTTAGTTGAGGACCAGAGGGACCATAAGGAGAAGATGGAGCGATTGGCAGCCCAATTCCACCTATACTTGCGATATTTCCATCACATGGACATCACGCTAGCGGACGGGAATGGAGCACAAGCCCGTATCAGAAAGACTCGTACAGTGGTACAGAAGGAAGAGAACAAGGACAGGGAGGATGAAGGAAAGAAACATATTATCATCCTGGACTAGTGCCTATTCAACCAATGGTCAAGTCATGTTTCTCAACAAAGGGTCAGCCTCAATTTATGTGTTGCTTGTTTTGTGTCTTTTTACATATATGACTTTATTTAGTTTTCCAAAACTAGATATGGTAGGACTCGGTCGGTTTCCCAAGGTGGCGGTCCAGTCATACCCCTTTGCTATGCCAGAAAACGCAACTCTGGAACCCCTGGTCTGGTTTCCCTTTGGGCAGACCAAGAATTCCCACCTTTTGTATCATAATCTCTTTTAGTAATAAAGGAACCTACACTCACTTACAAAAAAAAAAAATATGTGTGAGCCGTATGAGGCAGTCGTATGTCCAAACCATAAACCATTGTCGCATGGGTAGCGAGGCAGTTTTGGTCTGAGGCCTTGTATCATGTGACAACATAGAGATCATGCCACATGGAACGCATTTTGGAATGTCGCGACCCAAGGTTTTTGTTAAACCTCGTGCACTTTTGGGATGCGGCGTGACCTCTCTACTGTCGATTTTTTCCAATCTCGGTCGTTGGATCTCGGAGCCATGCAAGTTTGCACATGCCAAGGTAAAGGTGCACAATGGGACCCACCCATCCCCGCGGCCAATGAAGGGGTGCCACATAGAAGTTGACAATCAGGGTGGGACCCTTGTCCTAACCAGGGTCATATGTGTTTCAACTAGGTAGGTGGGGCCCATAAATTATTAATATTTTATTAATGTTTAAGGTCAGCGTAAAAGGTGAGAGAGAGAGAAGATTGACAGGGCAGGTCCAGTCGAGCTAGGAGGGTCACATGTTATCACCTTAGGGTTCCATGTGGACCTAGAAGGCCACATCAGAAACCACAACAAGGATGCCACGTAGGAAAAATTGTTCCACAATATAAACAAAAAAAAACAAAGTCTAGAGCTAAAATCTTATTTTGGCCATAACATGAGCATATTAACTCAGAATGAGATGAAACTTTTGGGTTGTTTCTGTGGTAAGGAGGGCTACAAAAGTTATGAAGAGGGCCACTTTCAGTTTCTGCTTCGATTTGTCATAAAATGAAAATTAGTTGTTTTTAAAGATCTGGGTCCAGATCATTGACAGAGATGCAAATTGAGCTGAAACTTTTGGAGAGAGCACAGAAAAAAAGAATGGAAACAAACCAGGAAGTAACTGAATAAATTCAGAGGGGTTTGGAATGGGGATTCTAAAACAGGGAAAATTCCACTATTCCATGTCACTTTTGGGGGATTTTGGGGGATTTTCAGAGGGGGGAAAGGATCCTTAGATGGAAAATTTGGAAAAAAAAATATTTGCTATAATTTTTGTATACTCACCAATCCAGACAAATTTGGTTTAGTGAAATTTTTCCATAAGTCTGTAGTTTTTTAATAGAGCATCAGAATGACAATCTGAGAGATGTTGTGGGTTCCCTGTCATAATTATTATCTATGACTCATATAAAAGTTTCTCTAGTTCCTAACAAATTTAATTCTACAAGTAATAGAAGTTGTCGTCTGAGAATATTTGTATCAGAATGAAAAATGTATAAAAGGGGAAAATTATCAATATTCAAATGGCCATATCTTTTTGCTCAAAACTCAGAATTGAGCAAGAAAATAATTGTTGGAAAACTCTTCCAGAGGAGAATCCAACTATCAACCCAGAAAATTGATTTGGGAAACATAAGTTACATTCAATGAAAAATAATATGATTGGTGGCATTAAAGAGAAGAAAAACTTCTGCATTGTTTTCCATAATTGTGTATGTATATATTTTCCTTAATATAAATTTATTTGCATGCACATTTTCTTACAGAATTTAGAGGTATAAAAATGCAGTTGGTTCCTATATGAGAACTAAAGCCATGGAAGATTCCCAAGGGTCTTACAATCATGGAGAGGAATTCAGAGGGCTACATGTCAACATGGGAAATGTTGAGACATAATCTAATGGAAGAAGAGACAGGAAGGAGCTTGTAACCATGAGAAGCCTGTAGAGAGAAGTGTAGAGTTATAGGGCAGATAATGAGAAGATTATGAAGACTCAGGAAGATATACTTCATAGTATGAACATGTTGCAGACACAAGTCAATAAATATTATGGAACAAAGCAAGAAGTTAGTGCTAGACTAGTGACATCATCCAAAACCCATAGTAGAAAGGGTGAGCATGGGAATAGGCAAGAATTCAAGGAGCATGAGTAGGTGCCATCATTCCCCAAAGAAATCCACTAAGATAGCTCATGCAAGTTCAAGGCTAGGAAGCAACCCAAGTGTGTCCCATGTGAGGAGACAAAGGAGAATGCATGAGGGATACATATTGCAAGGTAAACTAGGGAAAATCAAGCCACCTACCTTCAATGGTGAGCATAGGAAGAGGGAAGAGGCTAAGGCATGGCTATTGGAAATGAAGAAATATTTTCAGCTTCATGATTATCCCTCTAGGGTAGAAACAAGAATTTAAACCTACCACTTGCAAGGAAAGGTAGCCATGTGGTGGGATCAACTTAAGCAAGAAAAACACCTTGATGTGAGGAAGGTCTCATGGAGGCATTTCAAAGAATATTTCCAAGAGAAATATTTGTTTGAGCATTATTATGAAAGAAAGATAAAAGAATTCTTTGAACTCAAGTTGGGAAGCATGGAAATGGATGAGTATGAGAAGAGGTTCTTTGAATTGTTCAAGTATGTGGACTTCATAAAGGATGAAACGGTCAAAATCCAATGGTTTCTAAGTGGGCTACCCTCTTTCTACAGTGACAAGATAGAATATGATAACCTTGAAACTTTGGAAGAGGCCATAAGGAGAGAAAATCGTCTCTATGAGAAGAGCAAAGGGAGTCCAAACTTCCAAAAGACTTGGAATGACAAGATCAAGGGTAAGAAAGATCAAAGGAAGAAAGGTTTTAAGCCACCATTTTTCACGATCATCTCCCAAGTAAATCAACAAGGATAGTCAACCCAAAATGAGAAAAATATAGCGGAATCATTTGGGAAAAGGCCAAGGAAGGAGCCTGTACAATGTTGGGGATGTGAGGAAAATCAATTATATAGGGACTTCCCTCACAAAGGTGAAAGAATGATGACTATCCACAACACTCAGAAGGTTGAAACAGTTGAATACATGGGAGGAATCATGCCAAGGATTTATGCATCCTTGGATAACAAATAAGCATAGTATCAATCCCCCATGATTGAAGTGGAAGGTAAGATTGATAACCATCCCATAGAAATTTTAATTGATTACAGAGTTATCCATAGTTACATAAAATCTAACATTGTTGAACGATTTCAATTGCAAAGGAGAAAGCATAAGAAAACTTGGTTAGTTCAGTTAGCCACAGGGGCCAAGAGAAAGATCATTGAGTTGGTCAAATATTGTCCATTATACATTAATGGACTCAACACAAAGGTATATGTGAACATCATATCATTGGGTTCATATGACTTTTTAATAGGCATGGATTGGTTGGAGAAACACCATGATGTCCTAGACTGTTACAAGGGATGCCAAATTTTTCAAGGGGAAAATGTCAACTAGTATGAGAGTTGAGGATAGATTGGATGGAGAAGATAACTTCAGATCCTGGAAGCATAGAATACAACTCATTCTAGAAGAGAATGAATTATTGGATCACGTCAAGAATATGTTTACAGAACCTGAATATGAAGAATAAAGGAAAAGTTCAAGAAGAACGAGGTCAAGGCCAAGAGGATCTTAACAGACTGAATCAAGGATCACATGATACCCAATGTATCAGAACTAAATACTGCAAAGGTGATTTTTGATTCCCTAACTAGACTCTATGAAAGAAATAACACCATTCGGAAGCTTACTCTACAGCATCAACTCAGAAATGTGACTATGAACAAGTCAGAGATGATATCCAACTTCTTTACAAGGATCTCACAGATCAAAGACCAGTTCGCAGCCATTGGAGATCCAGTAGAATATGTTGAACTAGTAACCACTATGCTAAATGGTTTCCCTCCCTCTTGGGACCCATTTTTCCAAGGAATTTGTGCAATAAGGAAGTTACCCAAGTTTGACAAGTTATGGGAAGATTGCTCTCAAGAGGAATCTAGATTGATGTCCAAGAAACAAAAGGTAGATGAAGAGGAAAACCAAGCATTTGCATCACAAGTGAAGAAGAGAAATGAAAGAGAAGACGGCAATCCAAGGAGGTCTAAGAAGCCATGTCATAAGAGGGATGTATCAAAATTTCAATGCTTCAACTGCAGGAATATGGGACATTATGTTGCACAATGTTCTCACAAACATGAAAAAGAAAAGGAGAAGAAGAAACACCATGCACATGCAGCAGAAGCCGAAGAGCACTCAAAGGCATCAAAGGATGAAGAATTTGTCTTTTAGACAATGGTGTTTTCATATGAAAGATAGAAGGAAACTCAAGCAGGACAACAACACCAAACTCCAGGTTTGCATATCAGGTTTGATATTTTATATTGTTGTTGCTTAAGAAATTATTGTACCTAGGATAGCAGTCTTTACAACTTTATTATTTGCTATTGCTATCAAATGTTTAGGTACACATGAATATTGTCGGTACGATTACCATTAAGAAAATTCTCAGTGTTAATGATATAATTGTATGATGAAATTGATCTCCTCCAGGAGATGTTCTTGATTACTAACCATTCCATGGAGGTTACCATGGAAATTTTGTTCTTATCTCTCATTTTGGGCAGGTCACAGGTGATAGCTCAGAGAAGGAGCTATGATGACGATTGCAAGAGGCAACTATTTAGAGAGTATCTAGCAGAGACATAGAACTGTGTACACGAACTTACACAACCATGTGAAGTAGAAAACGAAGAAGAGTATCCCTTATGGAGATTGATTGTGAGGAGAAGAAGGCTCCAAAGATTATCGTACAGTTAATTTGACCACTCTTCATATCATCAGGAAGAGTCAGTAGTGCCAGAAGGGCATACCTAGAAATGATACAGTAAACAAGCATGTTCTCATATAGATACATGGAATTAATAAGCCATACTATGAAGAGAAGCAAATGACTCCACCAGTGGTGAGGCAAGCAGCCCCACCAAGTACCATCTCAGAAGGAGCTAGATTTCAGAGGGAGTCAACCCTTAGGATCCAGTAGGGAGGAGAAACCTCCCAACACAGTCCATAGGAGATCAGACTTCAGAATAAGTCAACAAATGTAGTGGAAGCATGTGGCTCTATAGATCGTATAGACTCAAAGGGAGTCAAGCTTCAGAGGGAGCATGAATATTTAGGGTGAGCCTAATCTCAGAGAGAGTCAGTGGCTTAGACACTTTCATTCATAAAGTATTCCTTCTCAGATTCAGAAACGAGAGAGAGATGTCTTCCAGGACTGACAGTGATCTGAAAATGATAAAGACTTGTATTCTTGAAAATATTTGCAAGTTTTAATTCAAGTGTTCTTATGCAAATGGATCAATTTTGAAAACACAACTTTTATAGAAATAACACATTCAAGATGCATATAAACAGCAGCAAATAACAGTGAACAGAAAACACATAACACAGCAAATGATAAAGGAGTTCACCCCTCTCTTGGGCTACATCTCCTGGTCCAACTTCCAATGGATATTTTGTATTATTTTCTCAAAGTGATAAAATATGTTCTTTACAATGCTCAAAATTCCAAATAGATGGCTCCAATGGCTTCAGAACATCCAAAAACCCCTAGCTGGGCTTTTTCGGCACCTCGTTTGGCCAAAAATTGAAGAAGATAGGATTCCTAAAAGTTCCCCTTCAAACTTGTTGTCTCTGGACCGCCAAAATGCACCTCTGCCTCCTCAACCTAGCCCCCATGCACATTTTTGTGTTAAAACTCAGCATCGGGCGCAACCGTACAACGGTGCGAACTGTAGGACGGCTAAGCGCCTAGCCCCTAACCGCCTAGGACCGTGGTCATGTGGGTCATAGGACCGCGCGCTCATATGAAAAGGGGCCAAGGTTTAATGACATATGGTAATGGTCAGAAAGGCGCGCATCGGTGGTTACATTGTATACACATATGACCGGGGGTCGGGGCTAAGCCCCGGCCCGGACCGCGCCCCAACCCACAATACAATTCAATTTAAATAAATTTTTAACCGGTTATATTATAAGAACCAAACGGTGGCGCGTCGGTTGGGCAGCCCTTCCTAAAGCGTTACCCCTGCACGGAGGTCGTGGGTTCGAATCCTGCCAACAACATAAATTTTAAACCAATGCCAGGGTGACACGTGGCGGCCATTGATTGGGCCACGTGTCAGCATTCCATTTTCCACCATTGCCACGTGTCATACGCCAACTTGTCCACACGACTGCCAACCAACACCTGCCATGTGTCATATGTACCTGCCACGTGTCGTACGATCCTGCCACATCATCATCCGTACGGATTGTACAGTCAGCACATTTTTTTTGGCTATTTGTCGATTTGAACAGAACGCGATATCTCTCTCATCCGACGTCTGTTTGAACCCAAACGAGTTGCATTGGGTTCATGACGATGAGGCCTACGCTCCCATTTGATTTGAAGTGATTCCGAGCACTTTGAATTTTGAGAAAAATTTGATCCCCTAGATCAGACAGATTGGTGCCATGAGTTGAGGAGGCTAGATCGAAGCTTCATAGGCTTTTAGGAGATGTGAGATCTCTTGGGAGGATTCCCTTGTCTCGATAGACCTTGCTACAGTGACAGAGGAGGCAGCCAATCAAAAGGACAGGGATATAGAATGTTTTCTCGGTTCCAGAAACCACACATGTTTTCCAGATATGTGGTGTTGATAAGCAGCATCATTGACTCAGAGCCTTCCACCATTGAAGAAGTTGTTGAGAAGCTAGAATGGAAGGATTCCATGATGGAGGAGTATTAGTCCATCATGAAGAATGATGTGTGAGAAGTGGCTCCGAGACCAGAAGGGAAGTCATTAGTGACTTCCAAGTTGATCTACAAGATCAAGCATGTTGCATATGGCAGCATAGAGATGTACAAATCTTGATTTGTGGCCTGAGGATTCCCCCAGCAAGAGGGAGAAGATTATGACGAGACACTTGCTTCGGTAGCCAGAAGAAGTGTACATAGGGAAACACAAGATACATGAGAAGGAGTCTCATGTGTGAAGATTGAAGAAGGCTTTGTATGGGCCTAAGAAGGCACCTAGGTCATGATATTCCAGATCAGACAGTTATTTGATGTTTTCACATTGATCCTACATGTGGATGACCTGTTTCTGACAGGAGATGAGAATCTCATATTTGGGTGCAATAGGGAGCTCACTTCAAAATTTGAGATGAAGGATCTAGTTCTGATGCATTACTTCTTGGGATTGGAAGTGTGGCAGAGATCAGATGATATTTTCCTTAGCCAAGGAAAATATATTGTTGCGATCCTAAAGAAATTTGGGATGATGGACTGCAATTCCATGACCACACCCATGACGATAAATTTGAAGCTCTTGAGTGTCAAATATTCAGATTTGGTGGATCCCACGATGTACAGACAGTTGATTGGATCCTTGATGTACATGGTTAACACCAGGCTAGACATATGCTATGTAGTGAATACCTTGAGTCAACACATGGTTGAACCTAGACAGGTACATTGGATGGAAACAAAGCATATGTTGAGGTACCTTCATGGTACGGTTGTATATGGATGTGAAACTGCAGGGATATACATATTCTGACTGGATAGAGAGTGCAGTGGATCGAAATAACACTTATGGATGTTGCTTCAGTCTGGGATCAGGCATGATCTAATGGTTGACCAGGAAGCAGACATCAATGGCACTCAGTACTTCAGAAGCAGAGTATATTTTAGCAAGCCTGGAAAGTTGTGAAGTAGTGTGGCTTCGGAAGTTGCTAGCTGGGATATTTGATCTAGAATTAGAGCCAAATTTGATACATTGAAATAATCAAAGTTGTGTGAAGCTTACCGAGAACCTTGTATTCCATGACAGGTCTAATATAGAGATCAAATATCATTACATCTGAGACATGGTGCAGAGAGGAGTTGTGGAGCTCCAATACATATCCATGGACGAGCAGATAGCAGACATCCTCACCAAGCCCTTGTCAAGAGTGAAGTATGAGTACTTCAGGGAAAATCTTGGAGTGTTGTTGAATGTCAACCCTCGTTGAGAGGGAGGTGTGTTGTTTCTTCTCATGTTGGCTAACCCCTCTAGCCAAGGGTTCCCTAGATCAGTCACGTGAGATGACTGAGGGGGTAAGGAATTGTTGGACTTGCTAAGAGAAGAAACATCACACACATAGTCGTAAGACTATGGAAGAGACGGTGTGACTCCGGATAGTAGTTGTGTGCCACTTTGGTGGTTGTGTACCACTAGTGAAGACTATGTGTCTCTAGATAGTAGTTGTGTACTACTAAGGTGGATGTGTTCCATTGGTGGAGATTATGTGACTCCAGACACTAAATGTGTGCTACTTTGGTGGTTTTGGACCACTAGTGGAGACTGTGTGTCTATGGATAGTAGTCGTGTGCTACTACGGTGCATGTGTTCCACTAACAGAGGCTATGTGACTCCAGACAGTAGTTGTGTGCTACTTCAGTGGTTGTGTACCATTGGCGGAGATTGTGTGTCTCTGGACAATAGTCATGTGCTACTACGGTGGATGTGTTCCACTGGCGGAGGTTGTGTGACTTCGGATAGTAGTTGTGTGCTACTTCAGTGGATGTGTTCCACTAGTGGAAGTTGTGTGACTCTAGAAAGTAATTGTGTGATACTAAAGTGGATGTGTTCCACTAGTAGTGATTGTTTGTCACTGGACAGTAGTTCTGTACTACTTGGAAATAGTTTTGATCTATTGGATGATATTGTAGTAGTTGTGTGCTACTAGTTGATTGTCATGGAGATTACCAGATCGTTTGGATTTGTTTTTGTGTGCTACATTTTGATCGCAGAGACTATTCCTAGTGATTCGAGAAACCAAAGGCATTGTAGAAGCCCTATTCCTGCTAGCAGATTGCAGACTAGTCAATGGACTACCAGATGAATACATCGTGAAAGATGCCTCCCTAGCTAAGAGGGAGTGTTGATGTTTTGGTAGCTGCGGAAGGATATTTCCCTCCTAGATGGCATTTCTTTGATGCAGAGAAGATTATGTAAGCAAGAGATCCATTGGAAATATATTTAAATACCCTAGAAGAGAAGTCATCCCAGAAGAATAAAGTATAATGAAAAAACACCTTCCCAGAAGAGAAGTCGGCCCAACTAGAAGGAGAAGAAGACTATAAATAAGGAGGCACCTTATCTCATTTGTTCACTCACTCACACTCTCCCAGCTACACAGAAGCAAGGCGCAAGTTTGGAGGAGGTGATGCAGTAGCTGCAGCTGCACAGTTTATTCTTGCTCGATCTTTTCGGTATCTCTCTCTTATGCGCTACTCCTTGAGAAGGTGTGCTACCTTTGTATGGTGTTGTTGTTGTAGCTGGGGTGGTATTCCTGGTTAAGCTAGCACTTGTGCTAGGTTTTAACTGATTGTAATTACTTTGTGAACAAAATCTATCTAAGAAAAGTTGATGGGTTTTTCCCCTATTTGGGGTTTTCCCAGGATAAATCTCGTGTTTTTTATGTCTCTTGTTTATGTTGCTACTACTCAGTACATGATATATATTTTAATGATAATGAAGTAAAAGAACACTAGTAACACTAATTCTCTGTAAATAAGGAAAATCCAACAAAGAAGAGCATGAGAAACATTTGAGAATGGTGTTGAAAGTTTTGAGAGAGCATAAGTTGTATGCCAAGTTAAGTAAGTGTATCTTTTATCAAAATAAGATTCACTACTTGGGGCATATTATTTCAACAGAGGGGATAGTAGTTGATCCTGATAAAATAGAGGCCATTAGAGGATGGCCAGCACCAATAAATTTAACAGAGGTCAGATATTTCATGGGTCTTGTTGGTTATTACCGAAGATTCATAAAGGGGTTTTCAAATATTGCAAGCCCCATCACTTCTTTGCAAAAGAATGGAGTAAAGTTTGAATGGACTCCCAAATGTGAAGAAAGTTTTCAACAGTTGAAGGATATTTTGATAAGTTCACCAATATTAAAGATTGCAGACCCAAATGAAGACTTTGTAGTGTGCATAGATGTGTGCAAGGAAGGACTCGATGGAGTCCTCAGTCAAAAGGATCAAGTGGTATGTTATGAGTCCTGGAAATTAAAGGAGCATGAGAGGAATTATGGTGCACATGACTTGGAGTTGGCAGCAATTTTCCATGCATTAAAAATGTAGAGACATTATCTCATAGGTCAAATATTTGAGCTAAGGACAAACCATTGTAGTCTGAAGCAATTGTTTGGACAGCCAACATTAAATTTCATACAAACTAGATGGATGGAATTTTTGAGTGAATATGACTTTGAAATCAAGCATATAAAAGGAAAGGAAAATTAGGTGTATGATGCACTCGGAAGAAGAGCTCATGAAATGCACATTTCAGCCTTAGCATGTTCAACACAGATTTAAAAGGCATAATTTTAAAGGTTGCAAATTCAGACCAACAATATGTTAAAATAAAATAAGCATTACAACAAGAAGTTTTACAGCAGAAAAAATAATTATTATGAGTTGAAACAAGATGGAATCCTCATGTACAAAGGAAAAATATATGTGCCAATTTTAGGAGAGCTGAAAAATATAGTGTTGAGGGAAATGCACAATGTGTCATATGTTGAGCACCCAGGATATCGAAAGACAATAGCACCTGTAAGAAGCCAATACTTTTGGCCAGGAATGAAGAAGTAGTGGTTAATTACATAGAGGTAAAAACAGAGCATAGACATCCAGTGGGATTGCTACAACCATTTCCCATTCCTGAGTGGAAATGGGAAGTGGTTACAATTGATTTCATTACAAAGCTTCCCAGAACAATGAAGCAACATGATTTCATCATGGTGGTGGTGGAAAAATTAACAAAAGAAACACATTTTATTCCTGTGAAGAAAACACACAAGGAAACAAATATTGCAGATATTTAAATGAAGGAAGTTGCCATGCTACATGGAGTGCCTACAACAATGATTTCAGACAGAGATCCAAAATTTACATCAAATTTTGGAAAGGATTGTTCAAAGGCTTTGGGACAAATTTAAATCTCAGCACAGCTTATCACCTAGAGTCAAATGGGAAAACAGAGAGGACTAATATAATCATTGAAGACATGCTCAGAATATATGTGATGGATCAACCTTCAAAGTGGGAAGATTATATCCACTTAGTGGAGTTTGCTTACAATAATGGGTATCAAGCCTCATTAAAAATGAGCCCATTTGAAGTTGTGTATGGCAGAAAATGTAACACACCAGTGAGTTGGGATAACCCAACAGACATAGCTATCGTTGGGCCAGAATTGTTAAAAGAAATGGAAGAGAAGATGATAAAGATCAGGCAGAATTTAAAGGCTACCCAAGACAGACAGAAAAGTTATGCAGATAAGAATAGAGATTTTAGATATTTTAAAGTGGGTGAACATGTTCTTCTTAAAGTGAAAGCGAAGAGAAGTTCGAGAAGAATGGGTTGCTGCCCAAAATTGGAAACAAGATATTGTGGGTCATTCGGAATATTAGAGAAGATAGGGCCAGTTGCATACATGTTAACATTGTCTGCATCCATGAGAGTGCATAATGTTTTTCATGTGCCATTATTAAATAAATGTGTGCCTGACCCTAACCACATAATTGATTGGATTGTGATCCAGGTGGAAAACGAAGGAGATATCCAGGTGAAACCAGTACACATCCTAGACCGAAAAGTCAAAGTGCTCAGAAACAAATCCATAGGGTTGGTAAAGGTTCAATGGACCAGTTACGGTCCTGAAGATGCAACATGGGAGCATGAAGAAACTATGCGGGAGAAATACACGTAGATTTTTTTCAATTTTGAGGAAAATGAAAGATAAAATGCAAGACTCCATTTTGGGCAGCTAAAGCTTCGGAACCACATCTTAGAGTCCTAGCCAACGGCGTTGGGGACCCTTATAAAATAATGTCTTATTTCTTGAGTTAATCCTTATAAACGAATGGTACATTCCTTGGGTTAGCCCTGATAAATGAATGTTGCATTCCTTGGGTCGGCAGGTTGAGAGGAATACAAGATTTTGGTTGGAACTATTGTTGGAGTTGTTAAATTGCATAATTTTATTTCTTAAAGTATTGTGATATAAATTTGTATATGTATATTTGCATAGTGTGCACCGAGGACGGAGCACAATTGTAGGGGAGGGGGAATGTAACATCCCCACTATAATCCTCATTTTAATTTATGCACAATGTAGATATGAATATGGCTATGTCCAAGCGATGTAATATGTGAATTGTATTTCTGATTTTAATAAATATAATGTGATACCAACTGCTGGGAATATGGATAAAGATGGGAGCTGATTTTTCCATAGAGGAATGTCTAAAAATTTCTAAGAGTTCCTAAGAGGGATCCAATGAGGAAATTAATTATGGGTATTAATCCAAACCCAGATTTATGAATTTTATTATCATTGTGGATAACTTCAATTTTTTGGTTGAGCATATGAGAGCCCAATCATGAAATATTTGTCAAGGGTGGGTGTAGAAGCGACATCAATATTTATTGGAAGCATGGAGTTGTCGTACAATCAACATTGGGCAAAGTGAGAAGTCAACTATCTTGGAAAATAGAGGAAATTCATTTGGGAGAGAATAGGCAGTTTTTACACATTCAGTTTTTGCATGAACGGTAAGGGGAGAGCAAGGGAAAAGAGCATTGGATCTATACCAATAAGGCTAGACGAATTCTGGAGCATGTTGGAGCATTTTTGGAGCATTCTGGAGCTGAAAATTGAAGAGCCAGGTTGTCAAGCCTTAAGAGTGAACTTATGGGTGAGTTGCACTGCAACAATAAGTGTTATTTGTTGTTGGTTGTTGGTAGTTTTCTTGGCAGTGAGTTTCTTTGAGTTCCCAGTAGAGAGATTCTTGGTTACATGTGACAGAGAGACCCTGATAAATGAATGGGACGCCCGAGGGACTAAGAGAAGTGAAGGGGTATATTCCTTGGGTTGGATAGGTCAAGAGAAAGAGAGCTGGAGGAAATTCAAGATAGTTGTAGGAGAATACCAATGGGTTATGAGATTTAGAGTTGTGAGTGGATTTTGAGAGGCACCCTTCTCTTGTGGATTCCTATCCCCAGCTCGGGGGTGAATTGTTGTTGATATTTGGAACAATGGGTCTATGGTTGGGTGGAACGTCCTTCCCAAGTATCTAGTTGCACAAATGTTTTAAAAGATAAATGTTTAATTATTTCTGAGTTTTTCTTATGAGTTTTATGGTTGTGTGTTTACCATGTGCCTAAGAATGGTTTTTATGTTCTCTTGTAGATTATTTTATGGCTGCATTATGTCATTTTAGCATGTTGTAGATAAATTTAGTCATGTGTATCAAAATCTAGTTAAATGTGTGTTAAATTCGTAGTTGCTAAGCTACAGGAATTAATTAGCAAAAGAAATTTTTGAATTTATGTGCTTTTTCGCAAGTAATATTCTCTAGTTAAGTTGGGGGAACGTTACAATCGTTGTGTTCCTATGCATCTCTACTAACTCCCAAAACCTATGCCACACTCATACAACTCCTTAATTTGCTCAAAACCAACTATCTCATTCTTCATTGTCATTAATATTAGTGTTCTCTTACTAATGCATCTTTGACATTGTTCTCATTCTTGGACTTGTGCTTAACCACAAATGTGTATCTCTGCAAAAACTCAATCCATCTCACATGTCTTTGGTTTATTTGGTTCAACTTGATTAAAGAATGCTATCAACCTTCCTTCCCAACTCACCATGGCTTCAATGGCTGTTAGAAAAACAAGACC
>ML846370.1:0-22720 GCA_009831015.1 Picea engelmannii
TAATCTTTTTAGCCAACTTTGTATAGTTTTGGCCCTTTTGATGTGCTGTGGAGTTAACCCTTGTGCCATGGATGATTGTTTTTCTGTGTTGATGATGTTTGAGTTCTTGTTGCCCTGTGCGGACGAAATTTCAGTGATAACACTATGGAATACCCAAAAACATTGTATATATTGTATGGTGAATGGTGAAATTCAATATAATGAAAATAAGAAAGGTTTTCCTCGGTTGAGGGTTTCCGGTATAAATCTATGCGTACTATGTGTATGATCCATTGATTAATTTATGTTTTTATTAAGAATATATATGCATTGCTTTACTTCACAGGTTTAAAACTTACAATTGCAATGGTGGAAATCCATTCATGGATTAAACAAAATATTTCTTCAGAAAGTGCCCATTGACAAGGCTGCCCAAAAATTCAAAATCCTCCAAGCTCTGTAACTTATAGGTGTTATTTGAAAATACTTCAGAAATATTGAAGGGACCAATCCATAAGGCTTCAAATTTGCCATGTTTGCCTTTGTCTTTCTTGGGGAAATCCCACTTGAGCACTAGATCCACCAGTTGGAAATGTTCCTTGCTTGGCTTGTTGTCAAAGGATCATTTTATCCTCTGTTGGTGACCATGAGCTTTATCAAGTAGTTTCTCCCTGGTCTACTGTACTTCTACCAACTGTTGTATCCTCCTGATCATATCATCAAGTTCTCCTTGGTATTCCTAGAGGAATTTTTCTATAGGAAAGGCAAGATGGGTAGGAAAGATAGGCTCAAGCCCATACACAAGTTGAAAAGGGGAAATGCCAACTGACCTTTTGGTTGTAACTCAATGATCCCATAATGCAAATTTCAGCTTTAAGTCTAAGGCTTTCTTGTTGTCTTCTAACAATTTCTTGATGATATTTATGAGGCTTTTGTTAGAGGACTCTACCAAACCATTCCCCTGTGGGTAGTAAGGAGTAGAATGGATTAATGTAATCCCATACTGCTCACATAACTTGATTAATGGTTCAGCTCTAAAGGAGGCAACATTGTCTGTAACAATCCTGCTTGGACAACCAAATCTGGCCATGATATCTTCAAGGAAGTCGATGATTACCTTGTGGGAGTCATTCCTTGTAGGGATGGCTTCTATCCATTTGGTGAAATGTAGCCAAAATCCACCTGTGCTGACCACTTGAGGTTGGGTGGATTTCTCCAATGAAGTCAAGGTCCCACTGTTGAAAACGTCCAGAAACCATTAAAGGTTTCAAAGGAAAAGATTAGAGTTGCTTCTTTCCAGAAAACTTTTGGCATTTGACACAAGCTCTAATCTTTGCACAAACATCAGAAAAACGACTGGGCCAGAAGTACCCAGCTCTGAGGATTTTATAAGCCGTGGTCCTCCAAAAATGATGTCCCCCACATAAGCTGTCACGAAAATTAGTCATAGCTCTTTGGGATTCCTGTGGGTCTAAAAATATTAACAGAACTCCCAGAGGATCCTTCCAGTACAAAACCTAATCAATGAGACAATATTTGATCGCTTTGATTTTCAAATCTCTTACCTTGTTTTTTTCCAAACAATCAGGAGGCCTCAACTTTTGCAGAAAATATATGATGTCTTTATACCAGGTTCATACTACTAATTTAAGGCTGACATGATAGTCTTTATCAACAATCTCAGTTTGTTGATTTTTTGACCTTATGTTCATGAAATTAACCCCTAAAACCTTACAGTTTGATTCAGCCAGCAACCTGGCTAAACCTTGGCCTTTTACCAATTTAGTGGGTTTTATTTACAAGTCAAACTCCAAAATTTTGAAAATCCATTTGCTTCTCCTCCTATCTATGTTGGGATGGATCAACACCTCTTTTACTGAGGTTGAGGGAACATATGCAATAATATTAGAATGCAAAACGTAGATTCTGAAGGCCTTGATGGATATCACCAAAGCATATACCTGCTTCTCCATGATATCATATCATATTTCTGTATCCCTCAATGATCTGCTAAAAAAATAAATAGGCGGCTCTAACCCCTGTGTATTTTTCTGTAGCAAAACAACAACCAATGTATCATGTGAGGCAAAAGAAAATATCAAAAATTCCTTAGAATAGTCAGGGTTGATGAGCATAGGTGATTCAGTCAATGCCCCTTTGATTTGGTTAAAATAATTTATGGACTCAACAGTCCATTTCACCTCACTTCCCTTTCTAAGAATGGTTGTAATGTGCTTAACCAACTCAACAAAATTAGAAATGAATCTTCTCAGACAATTGATTTTACCCAACAAAGACTGAACTTCTTTCTTAGATTCTGGAAAATATAGGGACTGGATGGCCTCAACTCTGCTTGGATCAATTCTTACCTCTTCTGCTGACACAATATACCCCAATAATTTTCCCTCCTTCATAGAAAACAAAGATTTCTTAGGATTGAGGGAGAGACCAAACCTTCTTCATTTTAGGAAGACCTTATTCAAATGATGAAAATGCTCTTTATCAGACTTTGAGAAAACTGTAATGTCATCTAGATATATGACTACAAATGTCTTTTTCTCCCCAATGAAGGCAATGTCCATGGCTCGCTGGAAGGTTACTCCTACATTCAACAATCCAAAGGGAATGTTAGAATACATGAATGTGCCCCAAGGAGTAGTGAGGGATGTCTTTTCTCTATCTTCAAACATGACAGAGATCTGATTGTAGCCAAAAAATCCATCAATCATGGACATCCTAGATGAACCGGTCACTCTCTACAAAATTTGTTTCATCTTTGGCAAGGTGTAGTTATCCTTTCTGGAGCTCCTGTTCAAATTCCTGAAATCTACAAATAATTTGATTTCCCCATTTCCCTTCCTCACATGCACCAAATTAGCCACCCATTTTGAATATATCAAGGGGATGATGATATGGGCATCCAACAACTTCTTCACTTCTTTTTCCATAATAGGTAGCATCCTGGGATTTATCTGTTTTAGTTTCTTCCTAAAAGGTTTGGCCTCTTCTTTCAAAGGGATCTTATGCTAAATGATGTTGGTGTCATATGTTCTTAAATATTCATATTTCCAAGCAAACACATCAACAAACTCCTTCAAAATCTTAACATGCTCAACCCTTTTCTCCTTTGACAAATTGCTAGATAATTTGACATCCTTGGGATCCTCCTTTGTTCCTAAATTGCATTCAGTCGCATCAACATCTTCAGTTGAAATTTTAACCTTTACAGTAACATAATTTTCGTCAAACAATGTCTCCAAGGGGACAAGTCCCTTTGGAATATGGTTTTTGGGTAACTGCACAATATGATGGTCAACAATTTTATTCAAAAAAACATCAGCAAGAGGGATTTCTTTAGTATCCTGATCCTGATCAATATGCAAATCATAAAATTCATCCACAGTCTCAAGAAACCTTTTAATCTCAAGATCATCCTAAAAACCCTTCCAATGTTTGACATTGTCAAGAATAGAGGATCTATATTTTATTTCCACCTCATACTTGAGTTTGGGGGGAAAAGGAACGTTGAACTTACTTACTGAAACAACCAAGGAATCTGCCACAATGTTCTCCTCTCTTGGAACAAATGAGATATTAAAATCCAAGAAGAAACTATCAACAAGATCCCAGACTTAATTTCTATAGGACCTTAATCTAGGGTGCTTAGTCTAATACCGATTTCTGACTTGATGAAAAAGCAACTCAGTATCTCCAAATGTTGCTAGCTCCTCAATCTTCATGTCTCTGGCTGCCCTCAAACCCAAAACAAGAGCTTCATATTCTGCCATATTGTTTGTTGCTTCAAATTAAAGCGTGTAAGGAAGAGATAAGTCTCTTGGGTAGGGGAAATGAAAACTACCCCAACACCAACACTTTCCCTAGAAGAGGCTCCATCAAAAAACATTTTCCAAATAGAGGTATTGCAAGGAGGGTCTTCACAAGAGGTGATGGGCTTATTTTTTATTTCAATAGGTGTTTGAGGAGCATCAATGAGTTGTAGAATATTTGTTCCTAAATTAGTATCAAATGCAAAAATGTGGTGGTTGGTAGGGTTTTCTTCATCACTGATAATGTAAGAAAGTTTTACTTCCCTATAAATCCTTCTTTGTTCTCCCGCAAACAAAGGAATGGTGGCATATGAAATATCCATCTGTAAATTCCCCCCTATACTTTTGATCCAAGATATAGACAAAAGCATTCCAAACTTAGGGGGTACATCAACCACCACAATATCCATGACCACACTCTTCAATGGTAACTGGAACAAGGAAAAAACCAAGTCTTTGATAACCCCAAGACATTTCAATTTTCTATAATCAAATGAGTACATGTCATGGTAGGTTTTTGTAACCTCCAACCCAAGCTCATCCATGAAAGTATTAGGCATGAGGTTATGAGATTCCCCTGAATCCATCAAGCATTTGTGCAACACTTTATCATGAATGTTCATTGATGTTTAGAAAGGAGGGGAGGAGTCATCCCTATCTTCTACCAAAGGTCCCAATATGACAACATGCTTTTCATATTGGAGGTTGAATGAGTCTGTGGAATAAGATACAGGTCCAAGCTACGATACTTTGGAGAGGTACCTTTTGAAATCCTCAATTTTAACTAGCTCCAAGAAAGGTACCTGAATTTTAATATTTTGAATCTCATTCTCAAAGCTAAAAGATGAGGGAGGCTTCAAAATCTCCTTCACTTCTGGGATAGGGATATTAATCACTACTTGGGGGATTTGTACCTCCTTTTCTTTGCTTCTAGTTGCCACACTCTTAGTAGGATTCTCTTCTCTAGTAGGCTGATCATGAGTGTCAAGATTTTCCTCCTTCTTCTTGGACCCGAGGTTGTATATATTTGGATTGCCACCTGTCCTTTCCCCTTTTCTTAGCTCATTTAGTTGGCTTCCCATGAGAATATCTTCATATGAAGATTGAGTTAAATGAGGAGATGAAGAGGTTTCACCAAGACAATGGATTTCAGGATCTACATCTTCTTCGTATCCTTCTTCTTTAGTAACAAGGTTATTTTGGAGAGGAGCTTGAATTTTTTGATCATCCGTATCCCTATTTATTTTATCTCTTTGGATGATATGAGGGGAATTATTTGGTCTTCTAAAATTACCCCTGTTATAAATATTATGGGCGTTCCTATAGCCTTAATTTCCTTCAAATTTCAATTTCTCCACTCCTGTAGAAAGTGATTTTACCACTTTTGTCAGCTCATCTACTTGAGGATGGGAAGCAGAGGAACCAGAGGCTGAAGCTTCCAAACTTCCCTTTCTTTTGTCTTTATCAATCTTACTCCCGATTTTTTCAACTTCCAATATATTGGACTCTACTTTAAGGGATGCATCTTGCATATGAGCTAAGGAGGTAGCTTTTCTTTCTCTCAACAAGAAGAAAAACTTAGGGTCAAAAGAACTAGAATAAGTAATCTTGGTAGAGGTTTCTGTAGGCTTAATTTCAGTGGGAATCTTATTGTACATATTATTAAACCTCTTTGAGAAGTCTGAAACAGATTCCCCTTATTCTCTCTTAAGTGATCCAAACTCTGTAATATAATAAAGGGAATCTTTTTTATCCCCCAAATGTCTCAAGAATGAATCATCTAGAGATTCAATCCCATCAATAGATCCAGGAGTCAATCCCCTGGACCATTTTGTGGCCTCACCATCAAGTCTCTGAACAAATACTCTCATCCATACATCTTCATTCTCAATGACAAGGTTATCTGCATAACTGTAAAGAGCTACAAGATGTTCCTCTGCAATTATGTCTCCCTCCCATGTGAACTTGGGCATGCACCTCAGGCAATCTCCAACTGGGAGGGAATTCATAAGCTGAGGTAGAACTAGAGGGGAATACCTAGAAGCCACTATGGCATCCATTTTGTTTCTAGGAGGATTAGCACCTGCCATTGGGATGTGAACTGTAGGAGAACTTGGGGGAGATGGAGATTGGGCATGTAGGACTGCATTTGTGCTTCTAGGAGAAAGAGGAAATGATTTAATGTTGGAGGAGAATGGTATAGGATTCAAGGGAAAATAAGTCTCCCCCTCTTTAGATACAACAACTATGACAGGAGGAGGAGTAGGAAAACCTAAAGTGGGAAAATCTTCTAAGTTCCTGGGTCTAAACCACTTTACAATATCAGGGGAAACGAGAATTTTAAAACTTCCTCCTTCCAAATGAGGACTAGAAAGGGGGAGTTCAATAGGAAAACTTCCAAAATTTAAACTTCTGTAAACTCCAACATATGGTATAACAGGAGAAGTAGATGCAACTACTAGAGTTTTAAAAGAACAAGTTTGTAAATTACCATAATCACTTGGTATAGTAGTTGAAAGTCATTCTTGAGAGGTCTTACCTTTCTTGATAATATTTTTTGGGTCAGCTTCAGGTGTTTCTAGAGGAATATCTGGAGTAGACCTCGTGTGTATGCCTTTGGGAGCCACAACTAAAACTGTGGAGTCGTCAGGTGAAAGTTTCAATATTCAAGGTACTGATTTCTGATGCACCTTTAGAATCAAAATTTATTTGTTGTTCAATCCCAGAAAAATGTCTTCAATTAGTTTCCTGACAACGATGCCATGAATGTTTGCACTAAAAGTTACCCTTAGATTGCAAGAGGATAAACCTAGTACCCATCAAAAATTTTGGTGGACGTTGGTTTTATGAATGGAGGGAAAATGGACAAAACTCAGTACAAGAACGATTTTAACACAAAAACTGGACAAGAAATGCACAGGGAAGTGAGGTCCTCATTAGCTTCAATCAGTGATTTGACTTTAAGTGTGAGTAGAAGGAAGACTTAGTGAGAGAGGTGAAAAAGACTGCTATGGGCATTTGACCTTCAAGCATCTTGGTGAAGAAAAGCTCAGTCTCAAGAGCACTCTTAAACTCAAGTTTCATACACTGAAATATGTCATAGCAACATAATAATCAAACCTACATTACCATGCAACTACAACAACTCGACGGGATCCTCCATGCCCGAGCCTTTTAGTGTAAGGGGAAATAAGATAACAAAGAAGCTAGCTAAAAATGGTCACGACAATATTGTAATCAAACCTACATTACAATATAACTACAACCCTCGATTGGATCCTCCATGCCCGAGTGTTTCAACACAGATTTTACAAAGAGATGAGAGAAGCTAGCTTCTATTAATGTGAAAGTCTCAAGTTTGATACATAACCAAAGAACAACTCTGGTATCAAAATTACACAGTAGGGAGCTCTTCTCAACCATTCGGCGACCTTAACAAAGTATCAAAATGATCTATTTATACTCATATTAGTCTACAACTGTCAGGAGTGTGATATGGAAATCTCATTCAAATCTTTGCATTTGAGCAATCCTCTGTCAGACTGTGCAAGTTTCCTTTTGTTAGACGCAAACCAAGTTCAATATGGGCCTATAGAGAAACTGACCATTGATGTACCTTACTGGCAGTCCTGCCTCCTTAGCCATAACTTCCGAGCCTTCCATTTATGGGTTGAGCTAAGGTTTCATCTACTAGTCCCTACTTCATTAACTGGATCTTCATCGGGATTGGAGCGTGACAGGATGAATAGCAGAGGACCACCCATCACTACTATATTGGACGCTGAGGTCATGAAAGTCAATCCTTGTTCATTGGCTGACCCCTCCTTGGGATTGGAGCACGACGGGATGACTATCAGGTGACCACTTGTTGACATTGGATAAGGCATTACACGCACATGTTCATTTTAGAGTCGCGGGAAGCGATTTGGACCAACATTGCTTTCATGCCCGAGACACACCCCCTTTCTCCACATAGCCTCCCACAAAAACTATGGTTTGGGTTTAGGCTCGCCCTTTGGATTTTGTCTTCCGCATAGCTTGTGGCACCGAAAATATCGACGACCGTTGATTTGGTCACGATCCAAGATATGGGTGTGTCAACTATTTTAGTGCCTCCGCCAAAACTTTGTCCATATGCTAACCTTGGAGTCCCTCCAAATATGCTTGGATATAATGCCACATCAAACCTGGACAAGGGATCTCGATCACTGTAGACAACACCTGCTCGCCTGTGTTCATGCTTCTTTTTGTGATAACACATTCAATGCTCAAGTACCTAGTCAACAAGCCAGTGTTGGGGGGGAGAATTTGCAGATGGCTATTGTTGTTTTAAGAGTTTTATTTTGAGATAATAGTGAAGCCAAGGAAGTTGAATGTATGACCTGATCACCTGTCAAGGATCATGAATGGGGAGGAACCTACAAATCTAGAGGAAAATTTTCTGGATGCATAGTTATTTTCAGTCCATATCGCCGATGAATACTTCACATACATTATCTAGTACTTGGTTACAGGGACTACACCACATGAATATAAAACCGCATAAAATAAAAACCTGGTAGTCTAGGCTACAAACTATCAGCTGATTGCATGACACTTATACAAAGTGGGCGCAGATAGCATTTTGAGAAGGTGTGCGCTAGAACATGAAAGACCAAGGATTTTAGTAGAATCCCAGGAGGGAATAATAGGATGAAGTTACAAAGGAAAAGATACCACACAAAAGGTATTGTGTGCAGGACTATGGTGGTCGACCATTCACAGAGACTCAAAAGAGTACTACCAGAAATGTGATGTATGTCAAAGGGTTGATAAACATAATAGAAGGGACGAGATTCCCCTGCGACCACAGGTAACTTTGCAGGTATTCGACAAATGGGAAATAGACTTTGTGGGACCAATCAACCCAACGACAAAAAGGAAAAGAGATAGGTACATTATCACCGTGACAAAATACCCGACAAGATGGGTGGTAGCGACACCAGTAAAACATTGCAGTGCAGAAACAACAACACACTTCCTGTTTGAACAATTAATCACTAGATTTGGTTGCCCCAAGATTTCGATGAGTGACCAAGGCAATCACTTTATTAACAGTACTATTGATGCTATGACTAAGGAATTTGAATTTCATCATCAAAAGAGTACACCATATCATCCCTAAGCAAATGGAACAGTGGAAGCCTTTAACAAGATCCTTGAAAATGCACTGACGAAGATCTGTAATGTTAATAGGGATGATTGGGACCTGAATATACCAGCAGTATTGTGGGCATACAAGACCACATGCAAGAAGTTGATAGGACAAACACCATTTATATTAGTATATGGGCAAGAAGTAGTAGTGACACTATAATTTTTGGTACCCAGTCTGTGTGTAGCAACAATTACGAACGTGACATAACAAGGCATAGTACAAGATAGGATAAATCAACTAATGATCATGAAGGAAGATAATATTCTAGTAGGTTTCTACCAAGAAGTCTAGAAAGCAAGGGACAAAACTTGGCATGACAGACATATCAAGAGGAAAAATTTCAAGGAAGGAGACTTAGTGATGATGTATGACAGTAAATCCTTTTAGCATCCAGGAAAACTTAGAATTCATTGGTTAGAACCATACGAAGTAAAAACTGTCACAGATGGGGGAGCTGCACAGTTGAAGGATTTAGGAGGCATAAAACTCAGAGGGATGATCAATGGGAGCCGACTGAAACTGTATAGGGATAGTCGACCCTGTAGTACTTAAAAAAAAAAAGATATGTCACGTCATACCAGACATCACAAGATAACAAAAGAGGTATAGTGCACTGAAAAGAGAATGAGCATGACACTCAACAATGATAGGTCGATGGAGAAAAGGCCAATGGTCATTACAAAGAGAAAACAACGGGAAAGGAGGATATAGAAAAGAAGCGCCAACTGACGACGACTACAAAAATTGAATGGAAGAAATGACTGACAAAATGCAACATTAATCGCCGCAACTAGAAACGCAAGGGAAATCAATGGAAAGTACACAGAAACTAGTGGTTCAATTAAAAAACAATCACGGTAACGTCTTCGACAAGCTTCACGTGACCCTGATACAAATAAAACACACAGGAATGGAAATGTTATTGTGAAATCAAGAAAAGAACAGAGTGGTAGGGGATACGAAGCAGAGAGTTAAGGTTTCATAGGTTCCAGAGACCAATAAGCTCGGAAAATGATATCTTTACCACCATGACAGCACCCAAACAGTGAGAACTAATCCATACTACCGGATAACCTCGAAGCAGCACCAGAGCACCATCACATCCACATGAAAGCGAACAAGAACCGTCTCATCCTCCATAAGTCGTCAATGTGGACAAAATCGTGTTGCCTGATATAGCACTAGCAAGCCCGACACCCATTATGGAGGAGACCTAGCAGACAAAACCAATGGGCATGGACATCGATATGCTGGGAGAGGGATAGGGCCAATCGGCTGAGGACGCAGGCAATCTATGACACCCCAAAAACCCTGAAGAAGCCCCGAGATTCAATGGGATGACCCCAAATTAGGAAGAAATGGTTGTGCCAGAAAGATCACAGAAACCCATGCCAGAAAAACCACATGAGGGAATAGTGGAAGATTTCATTGGCCAACCAGAGAAATATACAGAGGAAAAAACAATGGAGGTTGGAACCTCGAGTCAGAAACCACAGTCGAAGTTCAAGCAAATGGTACCAACGTCACCACATAGGCAACCCACTGCAATTATTGTCTTGTTGTGCATTCTGGAAGGGGTATGTATAACACCAAATCTGTTAGGCCATGCAGAGAAATTAAGGTACTCAGACCATGACGTGATAGACACAGACAAGTTCCCAGAGTTTTCCAAGCAAGTCTACCTACAGACTGTAGGTATAGGACCCTTTGGAAAACCAATTAATCAACCAGTCCAGTGGGCAGCGAGACTAGCCAAAAATGGGATTCTAGGCCTTTTGGAACTTCCACACTTTGGGAGGGTCCAGTTGGCAAATAACTGCGTCAAACAACTAATGGAAGTCACACACGACGGATACTTGTGGCTGGAAAAGCTCGTCTCAATACACGTAGAGCTCATCACACACATCACAGGGTTTCCATCATGGGGTGAGGATCTCGCACAGTTCCTTGAGGTAAAAAAAGGATAAAGCATTGGCCGAGGAGATGAAGAAGAAATATGGCACCGAAAGGGGGTCGCGTGGAATCATCATTAAGCATATTAGTGATGCTGCGACAAGAATGGCTACAAAAATTATGGCATGCAAATTAATCAGTAAATGTCGCAAGAAGGAAGTCCCAGCCAAGGTTGTCGTAGTTGTAGCACAATGTTCAGAGGGCACCGCACTCATCTGGGCCCCTTATTTGTTGAATCTGTTCCTAGACGATTGCAAGGATGCATAGGATCTGGGGACAAAATTTCATTATTCATGGCTACTCATCCTAATAGCCTTGATCGGATGGAAGGATATGAAGTATTCATTTTTTCCATTAGACGCAATCCCTGCCACAGAGCATGATACTTATCATTGGGGTCCACTTTGGACTCAAGGAACATAAAAGTGAATGCAACTGTGTTCGAAGGCTACCTCAACGACATACAGGAAAACATCATCAACACTTGGAGAGTGACATCGGAAACAATCCCACAATATCAGGGCATAGCCAACTTCAAAGCCACTAGACATGTGATGTGGATTCAGGCGCAGAAATACCCTGACAATCAATGGCTACAACTGCGCTATTGCATCAAGCAGGTAGACATAGAGATGGCCATTAAGGATTGGGAATATGACTGAAGGATTCTAGTCCTCATTCGAGAAATACCCATAGAAATAGAGGAGTAGGAGGCAATAAAGGAACACACACATGTCGAGGAAGTAACAGTGCCTAAGAAACCTAGGACAGGTTAGAAAAAGGCACAAAAAAAAGGGGGACATCCAAGACAGGCGTCCAACCAAGGAAGAATAACAACACACAGGTGCCATAGGTACAACAAAAATAGGTTGAGACAACAGAAGTAACTACGTCAAGTGCTACTTTATAGGAGAAAGTTCAGACTAAGAGGCCAGTCATCCAGATGGGGGGTGCGAGAAAGAAGGCAAAGGCACACATAATGCCCCCAAAATATACGATCACCGAGGATGATGCGGACATGGTGGCCCAAATGATCCATGATCGCACAGTTGAGGATTTCGAGAATGGTGCGTGCCAAAGGGACATAACTGAGGAAGAGTTGGAACACATAAAACAAATCCTCAGGCAATTCGAAGAAGCACAGGAAGCCAGAAGCAGCGAAGGAATGGTCCCATCAACATCACAGATAAGAGGAAAAGCTGGATCAAGCGAGTAGGACAGGATCCCGACAACAACATAGATGAGCTTGAAATTTCACGTCACACCCAACATGATTCATATGGATGAAATCATGGGGTAGACACCCCTAAAGGACTTGGCTCAAATACAATTGGTATTGACATGGATACCAACCAAGGCCTTGTAAAAACTGCAAGTCAGCATCAACATCAAGTCAGTTGGTATGAGGTACAATCTCGTGCATGCACAGATGCATCGGAATTGCAGCAGGAAAAGGACAATCGAGACGCACTGGAATTGGTCCTCGAGTAGGCTAAGATCAAGACCAAAGATGAGAAGGACCACGCGAATAGGCTAGAGAAAAAAATTGTTGTAGCCTATGAGAAAATCCCAAAGAATGTGCAGATGGCCAAACTCATAGCGACACAAAATATTGATGAGATTGTGTAGACAATTGATCAATACCAATAGGAGATCAAGAACCTCCAGGAGCATCTCACACCTACCACTCCACTAGAAGTGAAGGAGAAAAGGAAGCAGGAGGCAACAACTCAGATAAAGGAGAGAGAGCGATAAGCCCACATAGCGATCGACTTGTTCAACAAAGCAACACAACTCTGAAAAAAGATGGAAGAGGATCAATAGGTCCAACAGTGGGACCAGGAAGGAGAAAGGATAAGCACAACTATCCAGGACTTCAAGCAGAGGCAGAAGACAATGTCAATCAGAGAGCACATCAAAGGAGCGCAGGAAATGAAAAAACTGCAAACAAAACTCATAACTACATAGACACAGAAAAGGGAGTGCCAGGCTCAAATGGAACCGCTCCAGGAGCGAGCAACAAATGTCATTGCATAGGCGGAGGAAGCCAAAATGAATATGGCACAAACCCAGGCAGAGTGTGAAAGGATGGTCAGTGATGAGATTGCAGTGCATGTATTGGACGCACTCAAGGAGAAGACCGTGTAGGCCCAAACACAAGTAATAGAGCTCATGGAGAAGTTCCAAGCGATTGCAAGAGAGATCGATGAAGCAAACTAGGGTTAGGTGGCTCGGGACTAGCCACATATCAGTGTTGGGGGCCTGTTGAAAGCACGCCGAATCATAAAGAAAGGTTATTTTGGGAAGAAAGGCATGCAAGAGGAAAGCGACAACTGTAAGGAAAAGCAGCATGTGCGCATGCATGGAATACCTAACGATGCTAGGGTTAGGGTTTTTGTAATACATTGTAATGACTAGTGAGCCAAAAATATATAATTAGTACTAAAGAGGAAAATATAGAGAGGAGAGATGAAAGGCTCAGACAAGAGAGGAAAGGAACAATGTAAAGAATGTACGAATCCTTAAGCTGGTGAGAGAAGGAAGGAGTGAGTGACTCAATCCTGAGGGTTAGATCGCAGGCTGAAGATACTGGTGTGATCTAGTCATCCTTGTAGGAATCGAGGAGCTACTGAGGGGAGGAAGAAGAAAGAATGTAAACACGCGTGGCATGATATATTTCTAAACCATAATAAAATCCTAAGAGCTAAATCTTTGTGGACGTAGCCCAGTAGGGGGTGAACCACGATAACATTGTGTTGTGGGATGGAATGAATGTGTTTTTGTGTCTGATTAATTGATGAACATTAAATGAATGAAGTGATTAAGTAGATCCAGTATTTTACATGCGTACGTAGATTAAATGTTATAGCAAAATGTTAAATAGACTAAATAAAGGTTGTGGCATACAAGTACAAATCTCGCTCAGTCCCAGGTTGCAAACAACTGAGTATTGCAGCCACCGATAAGAGCTATCTTGGGTGAGACTATGCAATACAGTTTGTGTATTGCATTGCCTTCTGAGTAAGTAGAGGGGCCGATAGTCTTAAAGGATTTTGTTGGGAAGCTTCTTGGTAATGAACTGGGGTCAAACTGTAGTGGTAATTGGTTAAAGAGAAATATTATATATCCATAACCGAGAAATGAAGAGAGATAACCAACATTCCTCATTCCACTGAAATTTAATATATTTTTTCAATAGTTTCTCCATTGGCGCAGTGATTTGCACATACCCTTTTATGAATTTCATGTAGTAGCCTGTGTGTCCCAATGTTTCTCTCAACTGACGTACTAATTTTGGTGGTGGTAAATTGACAATCACTACAATCTTGGCAAGATCTACTAGCAAGCATTGTTTTCACACTATATGGCCCAATAATATCCAAAAAGGTGTCCCAAAGATGCACTTCTTGATATTTAAAGATATCTGACACTTCCTGCATCTTTCCAACATAAGCCTTAATACTTCTACATGATCTTTCAACATAATGTATATTGTCCAATCATCCAAATACACTTCTAAAAATTGATGGATGAATTATTTGAATGCAACTATGACTACCTTTGAGAATATTGTTGGTGCATTGTTTAGTCCAAAAGGCATGATTGTGTACTGGTAGGATCCCCATTTTGTGTTAAAAGTGGTCTTGTACCTGTCTTCTAGGGATATATTAATCTGATGGTAGCCTAAGAATCTATTTTTGAATGAGTATGCTTCCTGGCCTCCTACATTCTATAATACTTCATCCGTGAAAGGGGTAGGAAAATGTTCATGGAGGCAAGCATCATTCAACTTCATCAGATTGACACATATCCTTATGCCTCCTTTCTTCTTCTCCTGGACCACCATAGGGCTTATCCATTTTGATTCTTCTACTGGTTCTATGATTCCAACATCCAACATTCTGTCAATTTCAGCTTTGACTTTCTGCTTATAGATTGGGTTCAGTCTATACGGTCATTTTCTGAATGATCTAGCCTGAGGTTTGAGAGGTATCTTCATCTCTCCTAGCTCTCCTACTATGCCTTTCATCTCTATAAAGGTTTTTGGGAACAGTTCATTGTACTCGCGTGACAGTTCTGCTATTCTTTCTACTATCTTTTCATCCCAATAATCTCCAATGTTGGCCATTTTGGGATTGTCATTTGTCCCAATATTTACTTTATTCACCTTGATTGGTGTGAAAAATACTTATGATGCCAGAGATGGACCTTTCACCTCTCTTTCTCCTTCAATTTCTGTAATTTTAATGTTGCGTGGGTCATCTTCATCTGGTGCTTCTTCTTGTACATGATAGCATGACAATAGTTCTTTCATTGTCTATCTATTTTTTTGTTGATACTCTTTTATAAGTTCAACCTTTGGTTCTTGAATGAATATTACCCCTCTAATTTGTATGAGTTTTGAATCCATGTTGGGGTTCTCATGTTCAAATAAGAAAGTGACTATAAAATTATGTTGTAATGCTTTCCATTCTGCAGTGCCTCTACGCAATTCCTAGTCTACATACCAGTTTGTTGGAATTCCTTCCAATGTGTGAATAAACTGATGAGACTATTCTTATGGTGGTGTCATTTTCTATAGTGTTCTGCAATTTTCCAAGTTTTATGTTGGTGTCCCCTGTCCATCATATCTTCACAGTTGATTGCTTCCCTGTGCTGCGCCAAATCAGATGTGTAGTAATCACTTACATTGGTACTAGTCCTTGACTGTCTCTTTGTGCACACCCCACCATCTTACAGGTGTTGCCTTAAGTGCTATGTCCAGAGATAAGAGTCTCTGATTCTATAACATTTCATCTTCGTATTTGGTTAGGAATTATTCTAAGTCATTCACCCCATGAAAAGTGGGAGGTTCTCTTATCTTTGTACCTACCCATATTACTACATGGTCTATTCTTGCGCACCTTCTCGTGGATACTTCATGTAATCTCTGCTGCCAATTCTCCAACCATGTATATGAGTCTGAAGCACATGATGTGATACTTCTCCAACTGAGTACCCATCTGCAGTTGGATTCACATAATATTCTTCTCTCGCAGTGGTTCCGTATAACTGGTTGATTTCCTTGAGGTCTAAGCAAGTGGGTTCTACAAACCTTTCTCCTTCTGATGGATCTAGTGGCGCAATGAATCTGTACTCTCCTGAATCAAATGTCATCTTCCTCTTCTTCAAATTGATTATGGACTAATTGTCAAACACCCAATCCAACCAAGCAATGTCGGATAAGGTGTTGTGCCATCCACTATTTCTATCACTTTGAAATTGGCTTTAGTGCGCACTCCATCCAGATATATTGTCACACCCTTTAGCCTTCCAATTGGCAGAACCATGTGTTGATTTGCTTGTTTGAGCTGAACAAGTGAATATCCTAATTTGGGATCTCCCATACATTTCCATGTCTTCTTAGGTAGCACATTCACTTCAGAGCTTAAATCTAGCATAATATCCCCCATGTTGAAATCTCCAATGTTGGCATTCAGTATGAATTCTCTTCTTGTTCTCCTCCTTGTAATAGATGATTAATTTTTTTCTACTCTATCTTTCCCTCTACGTCTATGTTACATATTTCTAACATATTTTGTAACACTTTAATAGATGATGGATCGTTTAGTAGTTTAACACAAGATTGCAAAAAGGCCTTTATGGTACTTACTTATCCTAGGGGTTGTGCTTCATTAGTGTGATCTAACGATGAAGGCACATCGTACATTGGTACATCCTGAGTATACTGCACAATTGATGTAGATGCAATGTATGGCTTCAAGAATTCTTATCTGAATTGCTTGAATATATCCTTTTCGTTTTGCGCATCAAACTGCTTCTGTGGTTAGACATTCTTCTTCACCCATTGGTGTTGTGCTGGATCTTGTCTTACTGCATCATCTCTTGTCTTAGATCCTCTGCACGTAACTATGTTGATATTTATTCCATCAAACCTTGCTTCTACAGAAATCCATTGAACATTCTGATTATTCTTATTTCTCTTTTCCTAGATCTTCCCTAATGGTGTCAGACAATATTCAGTGTCATGGTCTGATGCGTGGCAATACATACATGTTGCATGTGGAAGTGGACATTATCTTGCACAATGTTCTGGTTGTTGAAAATTATGGCATACCATTGGTCCTATGCATCTTCCAAAGCCTCCTCTACCTTGTCCTCCACCTCTATAGCCAACTCGATCTCCTCACGGTGAGTTGTACTGAGGCATCTAATAATATTGCACAAGATTATACTGTGGCTATGCGGTATTTTACTGCAGTTGCACAATGTTATATTGTTGTGGCATAGTGTTATATGGGGCTGGTACTTGGTTAAAATGTGGTGCATATTTCCCTGTCATCATCTCTGGCTACACCCTATAGGTGTCTGATGTTCTTTCCATCATCAATTCCATTTCCCTACAATCTTTGTCATCGTGGCCTACTGACTTGCAAAAGTTGCAATATGAACTCTTACGAACTGTCTGGTATTTATGCATCATTGGACAATGATATGGATCATGTCCTTGTGTCTTATAGATCTCACACAATAGTCCTTGTGTCGAAAAAGGGTTTGGCAGTCCTGTTTCTATGTACTACGTGAAAGTTGGGCATTGATTCTTGTGGTGTCCTTCTGTCCTACATGTGGTACACCAAACAACTTCTCTTTTGTCCTTACTCTTATTGTAGTTCAGTTGAAATGTTAAATTCTTTAGATCTTCCTTCAACTCCTCTATTGATGGATCTCTCTTCTGATATTGGTTCTCTTCTAGTTGTAAGGCTTCCTGCAGAGCCTCTGCCTGAGTTTGAAACTTCTATTGACTCCAAGGGTATTTCAAGTGTGGTAGTAGTGAATTAAAAAATAGATGCCTATGCTACATATTTTCCATGACATACTTCATCTTTCCCTTCAATTGTTTGAATCTATGGTCTATCTCCCAAACATATTCTCCTAGTTTATGTCTGATCTCTATCATCTCATTCATGTACTGATCCTCTGAACTAGGCTTCTGGAATTCATTTAGAAACAACTTCTTGATATCCATAATCGTTCTAGTTGTTCCTGGTGAAATGTTTGTAGCTAAGATCATGTACCAATTCAGTGCACGGTCTCTTAGTGTGATGTATAACTACGCAAGTTTTGTATCCTCATATATGATCTACTTTGCTTCCCATATATTTTCACATATGAACAAGTGCTTCTTAGGGTCCTCTGACGCCTCTCCCTTGAATTCTCGTAACCTGATGGTGGGATCATGTTCTGTCATCCTGAATGATGAACTACTACCTTCGCGTGGTGTATATCCTTGACTAATGCTTCCTAAAATGGCTCCCCCAGTTGTTGCTCCCAATGTAGATGTACTTCCTTCTGCATTTCTTCCACTGAAATTTGGTTCTCTAAACAGTGGTGTTCGCTCTGGTGTATTAGTCGCACATGGGTTTATGGGTCCCACACTAACACTGATATGGATAGGATTTCGGCCTCTGGTTTCTTCTCTTGGACCTCTTGTCTTCCTATCATATGTTGCGTGCATGATTTCCTCAATCTTCTCCACAGCCCGAAGATCCTCTACCTCTTCTTCATCACTTGCCAAGCCTTCCCTCGTGGATATGGATCTCTTCTTATCGTTTATCTTGTATTGGTAGGGTAATCCACTGTGCGTTCTTCCATTTGTTTTAATGATCTACTTGATCTGTTCTTCCTCCATCATGATTGGATCTAAGACCTCCTCCTTATTTCCTTTATCTATCTCTTCCTCCATTTCTACGTCTCTTGTAAGTGTTTTCCCCCTTCCCCCATGCATGCAGGGAATTTTAACTGTTTGATTCCATTATCATTAAACCTTTTTCATACATTAAAATATTACTGGAAGTATACAATAATCTGATATACCTAAATCCAGGTCCCTTCATGAAATCTTGCTCTATTTCATTGTAAGACTCCGTAGTATCTACTGCAAATTCTGTGATAAATCCTACAACAATGTTGTCTAACCATAAATCTATTGCTCATGTGAATTTATTGTTAACCTATTGTAACTACACAATCTCCATAGAATTCCACTGTAGCTATCTGATCCAATTTTTAGGGTGGTTGTCTTTCAACCTCAAGATCCACTCCTACAACACATGCGAGAAATCACAGAAAAATACTTCATGCAATTCGTTGAATACGTACTTGTCCAAATATTTGTGTGGTGTTAACTTCAGGTTTCTGTTATCTTTTTGTGCAAATTCTAGCTCCTTTTTTTTCAACCAACTCTCGATCTCTACCTTTGTTGGGTTCCACAGTCTCAACATCCCCTTTTATATCCTCATTCTTTTTAATGTTTTCTCCCTAGATCTGACATTCTTTTCACGATTCTTCAATAGGTCTCATTCACTCAATCCCTTTCTATTACAATCGACAACAAAACCATTTTTTGGTTATACTTAGTCCTTGCTACCATAATTGGGATGACCCAGGTTCAGGTCTACTATGGTGTCCAAAACATCCCCTCTTATTGGCTCTCCTGGTTAAACATAAGGCAACACAACGCAGAGAATGCACTGCGCAGTCTCACTTGAGATAGTTCTTATGGCTGGTTGCAATGCTCAGGTTCTTGCAGCCTAGGAATGAGTGGGGATCTGGGATTAATCTCTATTATCTTCATTTTTTTAATCTAACATTCATCTTATCTTGATTAATATTCCATTCTTATTCATGCATGTGAAATAACAGATCTAACTAAGTCATTCATGCATTCGTCTAACATCTAATCATTAACAACAAAGGAGATACACAACATTCAATCTCATAACACATGATCTACCGTGTTTCACCCCCCCTTGGCTATGTACACAAATATTTGGATTCTCTTCTCTTTTATTATAGTGTTTCCAAACTAAAGCTCCTTGCGCTTTACAATTCCCTATCTGTGGGTCGAGATCTAAAAAAAGGTGGACTAGATCACACCAGGCTCCTCAACCTATGATCTAACCCTCAAGATCCAACCTTATTCCCTCTCCTCATCTCAACAAATTACAAGACAGATGACACTTACATTCATTCTCTTCTCGAATGACACATTAACAATACTCCACCAAAAAAGAACCATATTCTGATATGAACAACCAACCACCAAAAGAACCCCGCCCCTAGACCTCCTATGTACCTACTTATACATTATTTTGGTTGACCAATCATCACATTCTCTTACCAAAACCCTAACCCTATCATGGCTAGGTCTTCTTTCATGCACGCCTCACATGCTTTCCTCTTCTGCATGCGCGTCTATCTTGCATGTGTTGCTTCTCCTGCATGGGCATCTACCTTTCACATGCTTCTTTTCCTGCATGTGCATCTATTTTTGGCATGATGATTCTCTTTCTAGTTGTATTTCTCCTATGTTGTTCTTTTCTCCCGAACTGGGCTTGCGCCTAGCATGATCTTTTCATATCTACAACTTGGTTGTATAAATTTTGAAAGGATTTTTGCAGGCTTTCCATATCTATGGGTTCCTAATCTTTCTTATTGGAAGTTGGTTTAGTGAGAATATCTATATTCCTCTTGGAGGAAGAAGTTGGTTTAGCTTTAAGATTTGTATTATCTTTCAAGCTAAGCATATCCTCTTCAATGAAAACAACTTCTTCAAAATCCTCTAAAAAAGTATTCTTTTTGGACCTTTTAACCCACAATGTTGTAGTATGATGTAAATATTTATCGTAATAAGCAATGATTAAATTTTCTTCTGACATAGAGTCCACAGGGATCTTATTTTTTAGTGTAAGAAATCTCTGGTTAAAATCTTTAACTTTTTCCTTGTGATTCATATTCATAGTAGATAGCTCCATAACTAAGACTTCAAAGGATTTTTCATCTCCAAATTTTTCTAAAAAAAGGGTTTCAAATCTATCCCAGGAAATTATAGTTTTAGGTTGTTGTGTGAATTACCATGTGGAGGCATTTCCCTCGAAGGTATAAGGAAAAATCTTGCACATTCCATATTCATGTTCTACATTTCTAAGCCTAACAACCAACATGAATTTTTGTATATGATCTTCAACTGACTGTTTGGAATCAAGGTAAAACTTAGGTAACCATTTTTTCAGCATGCTTAGGTAAAGGATGTTGTGGTCTTGGTATGAAAACAACATCTTGGTCAAGCCAAGGCCTGGCATGATTATTTTGATTAGCCACCCAAGATGAAGTTTGTGAGTTATTTGAAGTTTGAGATTGTTCAGAATATGAACTTTCTTCGTCAGAGGATTCTTCACCTGATGGAGGTGGAGAAGGGCCGGGTGGTGAAGTGGGTAGACCAAATCCCCCAACACCTACAATAATCATTTCAGCGTGGGGTGGTTGTGGTACCCCTGTCTCCAGTTGATCTTGATACAAGGGATAAACAATTCTAGATGCAATAACAATTTCAGTTTGGTTAATCAAGATGTCATGAAACCTGTAATTTGGTGTACCAGTGACAGGAGGATCTTCATGTTGATCGAAAAAAATAATAGGTTGATACAATTGATCACCTAGCTCCCTGAGTCTTGCCAAAGTATCATGAGTTATTATTAATTATTGGTGGGATTTCTCGAGTATCTCTTGTAAGTCAGGTCTCTGAGGAAGAGGTGTCATAGGTTTGACAAGAATGGATGGAGAATGTTGTTTGAGTGGAATAATAGGCTCAATTTCAGATGTAGCGGTCGTGTTAGATGCAACGGTGGAGTCTGAGTGACTACGAGTTCTAACTAGAGAGAGATTGTTAGGAGGTGTTTTTTGGCCTCCACATACCATTAATATATTTCATGCCCTCCTTATAGTGCCATTTATTGATGGGTGCATGTTAACGCTCGTCAACTGGAAGGAAGATTCCAGTCTAAAGTTGTCGAAGTTAACCTAATCCGTTTGAAGTAGCTCACCCTTACGGGTTTAACGAATCCCTTAGCCGATAAAGCGATCTAATATAAACTATGAAAAAAAAATAACTAACTATTCATTAACGAATATCTACTATATACATTCACTACTCACACTTTTTATATACAAAATATACAAATAAACAGGTGCAAGATTTACGAGAAACCTTGTAAACTAAGGTTGTACAAGAGAACCAAATCTTAGGAAAAATAAAAATAGATCTAGAACATACTACTAATCTAATTTTAATCTTGAAACTAAAAGAGAAAAGAAATGAATATAAATGATAATGTTTTAACTTAAATAAACAAAGTATTTAAGTTTAAATGTTAATTTACATTCACAAAAAAAGAAAAAATCAAAACAACAAAAAAAAATCACTAATCTATAACTGGCTAGTATTTAAAGAGAACTTTTGAGTGTGCCTTCCTGTATAAATATTCTCCAACAACCTATCTGTTAAGAGAAATTTATGGCAGAAGGTTGTGAAATACCAAGATTATGAAAGTGTCCGAAGAAAGACACTTCAACTGACAATTAAAATCTCATTTATGATACATAAAGAACAATTTTTAAATATGAACCTTAGTGAAGATATGATAGACCATTGACAATAAGAAAGAAATTGAAAAATTAAGTCATTGCACATTCAAAGTATATGAATAAACTTGATATAATTTAAGACTTGTGTTGGTTGTGGAGCCTGATTATCTTTCTGATTCAGAGGTCCTTGCTTTCAGCCGTGTTTATACCCCATGAAGTATTTACACCCCAGAAGTATGTACACTCTTCCATGTGGGGGAGTGCAAAGGGGGGGTACCCCCTCTGCGGGGTTCGGGGGGTCCATCCCCCCGGCTGGGGGGTCTGGGGGCAAGCGGGCCCC
>ML846371.1:24568-35757 GCA_009831015.1 Picea engelmannii
GGTCAAGTGGGATAATGTAAGATCCAAGCAGTTGTTAGAGATAAAAGGAATCAGATGCATATATTTAAAGGTTTTAATGATCAAAAGTGACACATACCATGATACTTGGACCAATTACCTCATGGAGCAAGAACCTCTTCCGATACAAGACCAAGCCGATGGTGATGTATATTGTTGCTGCTGACAGGACAAAGTTGATGGAAGAAGAAAAAGATGGGCCCTCCGGGGCCATCTTTAGGTCAATCCTACTCTCGGTACTCCATGTCTAGGACCTGTGGGCCTCGAGACATGATCTCCTAGTTATCCCTAAAAATTGGGGATAACACTTCCTAAACTGGCTCCTCCAGTTGTTGCTCGTCTAGTTATACTTCTTGTTGTCTTTCTTCCACTAAAATTCAGTTGTCTGAATGGTGGTGTTCTTTCTGGGGTATTAGTCGTTCATGGGGTTATGGGTTCCACACTGACACTGACATGGATGGGAGTTCTTCCTTCGGTTCCTACCCTTGGACCGCATGTCTTCCTTTCATATCTTGTGCACATGATTTCCTCAATCTTCTCCATTGCGTGGAGATCCTCTACCTCTTCTTCATTACTTGCCAAGCCCTCTCTATCTGCTATGGCTCTCTTCTTGTTATTCATCTTATATTGGTAGGGTACTCCATTGTGCGTCTTTCCAGCTGTTGTCATTATATTCTTTATTTGATCTTCCTCCATCATAATTAGGTCCATCACCTCCTCCTTCTTTCCCTTATCCATCTCATCCTCCATTTCTCCACCTCTTGTCAGTGCTTCCATCTTTCCCCCATGCACGCATGGAAATTTAGTTGTCTGATTCCATAGTCATCACATCGTTGTTATATAGTAACATCTTGATTTAATTATATAATGATATGATATACCTACCTCTAGGTCCCTTTAGAAACTCCTACTCTGCTACACTATAATACTTCGTGGTATCTACTGCAAATTTTGTGATAAACCTTGCAACAATATTGTCTAACCAAAAATCTGTTACGCCCGTGAATTTGTTGTTAACTTTTTGTAACCCTAGGGTGGTTGTCTTTCAACCTCAATAGCCACTCCTGTAACACATGTGAGAAATCACAGAACAATACCTCATGCAGATCGCTCAACAAGTACTTGTCCATATATTTGTGCGGTGATATCTTAGGGTTTTTGTTATCCTTCTGCGCAAGTTCTAGCTCCTTTGTTTTCAACCATCTTTCGATCTCCTCCTTCGTTGGATTCCATGGTCTAAACATTTCCTTTTTATACCTTCATTCTTCGCATGCTTCTTCCACGAATCCCATTCACTTAATCCTATGCAGTTCCAGCCAGAAACATAACCATTTGTTGGTTATTAATCTCTCTAACTACTTCTTGGGCTCACCCAGGTTCATATCTAAAGAGGTTTCCAACAAAAACCTCTAAAACTATTGGCCCTTCTGGTGAACCGGAAGGAAACACAACACAAAAAATGTACTGCGCAGTCTCACCCAAGATAGTTCCATGGGTGACTGCAATGCTCCGGTGCTTGTAGTCTAGGATAGAGTGGGGAGTTGGGATTGGATTTGATCTTCATCTGACCTTAAACTGATTACTCTATCTATTATTATTAAGATCCACTCATTTGTAAGCTTATACATTCATTCGAATAGATATAGCTAACCATTTGTGTGTAAATCAATCCTTAGCAAGAATCAAAGATGATCAACCATTAACAGAAAGTAAACATGCATTCACTCATCAAACAATACACAAGTTTTACTGTGGTTCACCCCCTCCTGGGCTACGTCCACAAATATCTGGCTTCTTAGGCTCTTTTATTTAGATTTCTGCAAAATATGGCATTGTGCGCACTACAGTTCCGATCATACAATTTTGAAACAGGTTCCACAACCTCTGTGAGGCGGACTATATCACACTAGGCTCCTCAACATGTGACCAAACCCTCAAGATCTATCTACTTGACTCTTCTACAAGTCAACAACTTATAAAAATGTATCACGACAGTTTCTTACAATTCATAATTCACTTGAACCAACAACAACCACTTGGAACCCTGACCCAGACCTCCTAGGTTCTTATTTATGCTAGTTTTCAATATTACCAACCATTACAAACTCTTACCAAAACCCTAACCCTAGAATGGTTAGGTTTTCCTGCTTTTGCACCTTGCATGCTTTCCTCTTTTACATGTGGCTTTCTCTCGCACGTGTTTCTTTTCCCGCTAGTTGTTCTTCCCCAAAATTGAGCCTTACCTTACCAAAATTGGGTATTTCCTCAAAATAGGTCTACACCCAACATATAGTTGAGGGAAGAAACTCGAGCCTTAGACCGTAAAAGTATACTTGAAGAATCAATGGCCATGAAGAAAGCCTTTAACCACTACATAAGACATATCTAGGAAAACTTTGACCCATAAATGATTATATAAATACTATTAAAAGATTTTGAACACAAAGTGTGGGTAATAAAACTCTAAACGTAAATATAAAAATAAATAAAAGTAAAACTAAATTTTAAATTCTTAAAAATAAATTTTAATATTAATTAATTATGACCCATATCTCAAAACACCACGCATAATCTTTTTTTTTTTTCTAATCTTTGATATTTGATTGACATTTATGAATACCATTAAAAACTTTTATACACCTAATATAAATTATAAAAACCAAAACAAAAGCAACCACCGAACCCTAAACCTTAAAAGTCCAATATTTAAGAACTCATATAACATAAGCAAGACCGTGAACCATTATGTTTTTAATGGAAAATATTTTTTAATATTTTAATATGATTGCTCGAACAAATTTTAAGATAAAACAATCATATAATATGATCAAACATATGATACTTCAATGAAAAATATATTACCAAAAACAAAAACATATAGTGAAACATATTGTTTTTCATTGAATTGCTACAATAAAAATATATAAAATATATCATTGTTACATTCTTAATTATATTACTAAAAATATTTTCCTAAATAATATAATACATTTTTATTTTATAATATTATTTTTATAAATATATTATAATAATATAAGAATGTAAAACATCATATAATAATTTTATTAATATATTACAATTATATTGATAAATAATATAATACATTTTTATTTTATAATATTATTTTTATAAATATATTATATTATTATAAGATATAAAACATCATATAATAATTTTATTAATATATTATAATTATAATGATGTATAATATTATTGATATTAATAAAGATCATAAGTTGTTAATTATTTCAAAATCAATAATTTTATTGGTAAATAATATAATATAATATTTATTCTAAAATATTATTTTTATTTTATAATATTATTTTTATAAATATATTATATTATTATAAGGATATAAAATGTCATATAATAATTTATTAATATATTATAATTATAATGACATTATTGATAAGTTGTTAATTATTTCAAATCAATAATTTTATTGGTAAATAATGTAATATAATATATTTTTATTTTATAATATTATTTTTTATTATTATATATTATTTTTATAAATATATTATATTATTATAAAAATATAAAACATATGTATAATAATTTTATTAATATATTATAATTATAATGATGTATAATATTATTGATATTATTATATATCATAATAATTTAAGGTAAAAATAAGTTATTAATTATCTTAAAATTAATAATCAATGTTTCAAAAAAATTGTTTATGTTGTAAAAATACATAATGTAGCTATGTTATAATCAGTTTATTTTGGAAGGTGCAATGCTTGATAGCACAGTGAACTTAAAAAATGGGGTTTGAAATTTCACAAAACACACACGCATATTTTGTAAAACTTCAAAATGCAGTATGTGTTTAGTGGATTTAGTAGACACAAGTTCATTTTGGAGATATTAAAAACTTTTTGTTTCATTTTCACTTCATTGTTTAGGGACACACAAACCCAAATCTCAAGGTTCAAGATTCTAATCTAGAGGGAAATAACCCACTTATAGCACTTGGCATATATTGCAACAAAAAAATGATTATAATAGTGATATAAGATGTAGATCTATATTAGTGGGATATGGGAACCATTATATATATTGGTTGCATATTGGTACCATTATGAGGTTTTTTTTATTAAGTATGGGAATATTGGTCTTAACTGTGGTTGGGGGAGGAAATCCTCTTGATGTTGAGGGACTAGAAAGTTCTCAATACCAACATCTAAACCTCTTAGTATGATAAACCAAAAAGAATTGGGAATGTCACTCTATTTTATAGCTTAAAGTTGAACATTAAACTCCTAACAATTCTTAGAAGTCTAAGCATGAATGATTATGATTTCTAAAATATTTAATTTTAATTTTTTATTTAATACTTTTTACTTATTTATGAATGAAATGTAAACTAAACCAATTACAAAGCTTAAAAAAGGTTACTCTAAATTACCAAAAAAATTGAAAGCTTAAAAAGAAGGTTAAAATAACCTAATTGTAAGTAACAAAAAAATTGAAATGCTTTTTTGGATGAGCGAGCATATTTTGATGGTAAGGATGAAAAATTATGATGAATTCTAGCCACACCCACAAATTAAAAACCCTTTAAACGTAAACGTGAAGCTAACATATGTCATAAGGTTTGGCTTCTTAGCATATAGTGGTAGGGAAAATATTGTTGTGGTTTCATCAAATAAAGTAATTAATATCCATTTTATGATAAAGTGAAGACAAAGGAATTTTTAAGGAAATTTTATTTGAATAAAAATATGACATGTAGGAAGAATATGGAAGGTATGATATAATGATAGATTTATTGCTTTTCAAATGGCATGGGAAATGCCAAAACCATAATCCCATGTATAAAATCATAACTAAAATATTGGAGAAAGATATGGGATATAAAAAGTTAGAATGTGGTATGCTCATGATATAATAATATGTTTTTAGTTTTGGCATGAAACAATATTTAAATCATAACCTGGTACTACTTTTATTTAAATCATAACCTGGTACTATTTTTATGTCATAATTAAATATTTATGTTATAATTAAATATTGGAAAATGAATGGGATATATTTTTGAAAAATGGGTCATGTAAGGAAGTAGTATGGTGGGTTTATGAATATTAAATGATTGATTCACTCTTCTTTTATTAAAGAAAAGTCATGGTAATAAAGTGAGGCATTGGATGATGAAGTAAGGATATGTATATGAGAAATGAAATTTGTAATAATTCAAGAGTCTCAACAATTTTATCAAGTACTATATCATCTTTGTTGAATGCAACTGTGTCCATCTCAGAGTCTGTAACTTGTGTAACTTTAAATTAATTGATCGTCATTGTTTAGCCATTAGCAACTACGTTTTATAATCAATAAAACATTATTGAAGGGTGAAAAACTTGAATATATCATCGAGTCATCTAGGGTCCAATTAGATTGACGAACTTTTAAATATATGGTAGCAGCTCGGTGAAAGTGCGCAAGACTTTGCGCAAATACTGAAAACTGGGGGGAATCCTGGCAACGCTTTGTCGACTAAGTATTGTTGACCAAAAATGTAGTCAACAAATCCTAGCCTTAGGTCCTAAAGGTATATTGTATGTTTCAAGGGCCAAGAACGATGCCTTGAAACACCACATCTCACCTATCGATGAGATATTTGGTCTCCAAGGGAGGATATGAGATTCATTAGAAAGTTTTGAGCACCAACCTATGGATCCTGAGATGTTGGACATAGTTGAAGGAGGAAACCTAAGCCATATGCCCTAAAGGTGGATTATATGGCTCAAGGTCCTTGAAGAAGGCCTTGAACCACCACAATACACCTTTCTAGGGGATCTTTGACATCCGAGTTGGAATATGGACTCCATTAAATTTTTTTGATCATTAAGTATGTGTGTCAAGACCCTAGACACATGACAAAGAGGAAACTCATGCCTTAGGTTCTAAAGAAATATTTTAGATGTCAAGGGATCTTTGGCCTTTAATTGGTGATATGGGTGACATTAGATGGTTTTATCCACCAAGTATGGATCTTGCGGTCCTAGATATGGTTGGGGTGGAAGCCTAGGCCTTAGGCCCAAAAGGAAGATTCTAGATATCAAGCACCATGAATGAGGCCTTGAGCTACCACACAGTGAATAGGTCTAGAAGGTCACTGGGAAAGTATGGATATGAGTGAAATTAGGATGTTTTGAGAACTAGGTACATGGGTCTCGGGGTTCGCACATGGTTGAGGGAGGAAACTCAAGCCTTAGGCCCTAAAGGTGTATTTTAGGGATTAATGTCCATGAAGAACACCTCAAACCACCACACATTACATATCTTGTGGATTTTTGGCCCATGAGTGGTGATATGGATGCTATTAGGAGGTTTTGAGTACAAATTATGGTGATGGGGCTTTAAATGTGGATTAGGGAGAAAATCTAAGCCTTAGGCCCTAGAGGTAGATTTTGGGGCTCAAAAACCATGACCAAGGTGGAAAACAAATGTGACTTTTCTAGGGGATGTTTATTATCTAAATGAGAAACTATGAATTCATGTTGGTTACTACTCACTCGCTACCTCCTAGGATGACCTAGGTTCAGATCTAACAAGCTTCCAAAAATTCCCTTTAAAACTATCAGCCCTCTTGGTAAACCAGAAGACAATACAACACACAGAGTGTACTGCGCAGTCTCACTCGATATAGTTCTATGGGTGACTGCAATGCTCAAGTGCTTGTAGTATGGGGATGAGTGGGGATCTGGGATTATACTCTGTGATCTTCATTTAATTACTATTTCATCCATCTAGATTTAATATACCGTCGTTCTTTATCCATGCATGTAAATCAACAGAATTAACTACTTATTCATACATTCATCTAAGAGTTTACCATTGAGAGAAAAGACACAAACAATAAACAGTTCACATAACACATGATCTATTGTGGTTCACCCCCTCCTGGGATACATCCACAAAGATTTTTCTTTCAAGCTCTTTTATTATGTTTCTCCAAAGTCATGGCGTTGCACGCATTACATTCTCTGATCTTACAACCTCAACAGGCCCCAAGATCCCTATGAGGCTGACTAGATCGCACCAGGCTCCTCATCCTATGATCTAACCCTCGGGATCGAGTTGCTTAACTCTCCTACAACTCAACAACTTACAAAAAGATGACATATCTTACCATCATTCTCCTGGCTACACAAAAATAGTCCTCTCTTACATGTTAAAGCTTCCAAAACATCCTCTCTATCCCATCCATCCCAACCTAGACCTCCTAGGTACTCATTTATACTTATTCTTGGCTTATCATCCATTACAATATCTTACCAAAACTCTAACCCTAGCATGGTTAAGTCTTCTTTCATGCGCACCTTACATGCTTTCCTCCTTTGCATGCGACTTAACTTGTATGTGCTACTTTTCCTGCCAACTGTCTTTCTCCCACTTTGTGCTTCTCTTTCCAAAATTAGCATTTTCCCCAAAATGGGCATGCACTCAACAGACCCCCAACACTAACATGTGGCTCATCCCGAGCCACCTAGGCTTTGCGTGCTCCTTTGACAACCTCTGCTAGACTATGGAACTTGTCTGCAAGTTCCCTTCATCATGTTTGGAGTTGCACAACCTTTTCTGTGAACACTTCTAATGCTTGCGTTGTGATCTCCTCCTAGATCATTATTGCGCACTCTGCATGTGCTTGCGCCATGGTCTTCTTTTTCTCAACCAACTACGTGATAATATTCGTTGCTAGCTCTTGGAGAGGTTCCATCTGCGTTTGTCTCTCCTGCCTCTACGTCTGTGCTGCTCTCATGTCTTGTACTCCCTTGAGATGCTCGGTGATAGTCATTGTTTTCTGCCTCTACTTGAGGTCCTGTATGGTTGAACTTATTTTCCCTTCTTCCTGGTCCCACTACTAGACCTGTTCATCTTCCTCGAATACTATCCACAGTTGTGTTGCCCTATCAAACAAGTCCACAACTACACTGACTTGTCTTTCGATTTCATCCATTCGTCCTGCAACTTATTGTCTCCTTTGTTCTTTCACCTCCGAGGGAGTCATAGGAATGATTTTTTCTATCTCCTACCAATATTGATAAATTGTTTTCACAATGTGATCAATCTTATCCGTTGTTTTGGGCTCTACTACTTACGCACTATTGGGGATTTTGTTACAGGTTGCAGTCACTCCCTGCTCGAGCCTATCCGCACGATATTTATGTTCTTATTTCTCCGCAGTGAACTGGTCACATGTAATTTGTAGCATTTTCGTGACTCCTCTGTTGACCTCTAGGTTGGTGGCATATGTGCGGGCCCTCGACTGCACTTCCTACATGACACTCGCTTGTATCCCTTATAGAACCTTCATGGGTATGTGCACCGGTATTATCTCCATCTCTTTGACCTCCTGCAGTGGTGTCTGTGCTGTTTCAGGATCCACCCTAATCATTTTGCGTGTGACAATAAATGTGTCATTTCTCTAGGCACCAAATTGTATCGTCTCTTCATGTTTCTTATACACTAGTGGCCTCAGTATTGTCTTATGTTGTTGCACGATAGCTTGATATTTTGCGTGTCCCTATAGTTGTTGTATATTCTCGTGGACTTCTCTTAGCTTGGCCATGATCTTCTCTCTTTGTGCCTTTGATATTTTGACCGATTCCTCACTCTTGTCTTGGACCTTGTTCGCGATGAGCTCTACATAATCCCAAGTGAGGGTGATGTATGGGTCCTCTATGTCATATTTCCTTTTACCACATGCATATGTTCCTTGCACAGCCTCCTTTGGTTATTGTGAGGTTTGTGCCCCACTAGTTGTGCCTGGGCCTATTTCCTGTTGACCCTGTGTTGGATTCTTCATCTCAACCTGTGGTTGGCTTCCTGTTTTCGTTGTTGTGGGGGTTCTCCTTGGTTTTTTCGAGATTTCACTCCCACTCGACACTTTCTGCGATGTTTTTGTCTGAGTATTGCCAATAGGACTCCCCTTTCGTGCTAACGAGAATGCCTCGATTTTATCTGCTTAGTAGGTTGCGTCGTACCTATCCTAGTGGTGGTTTTTGTTATTGGTTGTTTCCATTGCATAAGCCAATCTTTAATGATCCACTCCACTTCCTCCCTAGTCACGCAGTACTGCATCTTCAACCATGATCGCTTGGGATCCCTAGCCAATTTGATCCATGTATGGTGCCAGGATTCCTTGAACTTCGCAATCCCCTCGGTTTCATATGCAATCTCCCTCGGGATGTGTCATGTGTTGGCAATGCGCTACTAAATTTATTCTAGAAGCATGGAAAACACCACGTTGTTTTCCTGCTTGTTGGTGGTCGGAAGTCACTCCTGGATTGCTAGCAGGAGCAGAGCCCGACGCCCATCAGTTTAATGTCACGATTTGTTTAAAGGGTGATCAAATGGAAGGAAACTCAGAATGATATCGTCCCAACTCAGAAACCAGACCAGGCATGCATGAACGAGTGAGGTCTTGATAAACTCCAAACAGTGGGTCATAGTAAAAGGGTGAGTAGGTGGAAGACTTACGCAAAGAGGGTTCAAAGGTCTATCACAGACATCTGGTTTGCAACAGACTGAAGAAGAATGCATTCGAACAAAAAATCCTTTCACATTCAAATACAAATACCAGAAAACACAACAATGTCACGGCAAACCCTTTATCATAACAAGATTGCTAAGTTCGCGTGAATCCTTCAACTGCAAACTCTTCGGCATAAGACGAAACCAGATGGAAAGAAAGAAGAATTGTTTGTTATAAAACAAGAAGTCTCAAAAACAGAGGCATAACCAGGAAACCAGAGTATTTTTTGAAACTTTACAGTCGGGAGCTTAGCTCTACCATCGATAGATACAAAAATGGAAAAAATGCCTACATATACTCAAAACAACAATAGCAGCGGAACAAAGAAAATGCATTGCAAGCTTTGCGTCTGCATGGCTTCTGACAGTCAACATCTGAAAGATTGTGCAACGTATGTCAGATGCAATCTTAATTGCCTGACAGTTCCAACGGCGAATCGTCGTGCCTTAAATTCATGGTCGTGCTTTCCCATTAAGGCGGAGGCGACATCTAACCACCACCAACTGCTTCAATAACTGCTTCTTGGGATTGAGAATGGCCCGGCCAACTCAGCATTTCGAGCTACGGAAAACTTCTCACGCTGCCACCTGGAATAACAGACTGACTGTAGCGAATAGGCATGGAGGTCAGCACGGAGGATGAGGCACATGACAAGGATGGTGGTGTCGGGCTATAAGGGCGTGGAAGGCGTGGCAAGATGAGAGAAGGGTGACGGAGGGCGATTGATGGCGGAAGACATCAGGTGAAAGGGAGGAAGACGAGGAATGAATTCGCCTTCGGGTGAGAGGCTGACGTGGAAAGGAGCGGGACACGTGGCAGGGAACGAGTGGGTGGTGAGAAGAAGGTAAGACCACACGGACCAAAGAGGAGGAGGTGACTGGATGACACACAGCAACAGGGGAAAGGCGGAAGGGAAAATGAAATGATAGGAGGAGGGCCCACACTGGTTAATCACTGGGCAGCTGAGGAGGGCGGAGCTGCACGAGCGTCGTTGATCTGGGTGCCTCGATCGTGGCCGTCGGAAAGCTGCATATGGGATTCTGGACCCCCCCCCTCTGCTTAAAGGTAGAAAGGCGGGGGGGGGGTCCGGAATGGTCTTCATCGCCGTTGATCCGGGCGCGCTGATCTGGGCCGTCGGAAAGGTGCGCCCCCGATTCCGGACCCCCCCCCCTCCGCTTAAAGGTAGAAAGGCAAGGGGGGTCCAGAATCCAACGCGCGCCATTGATCCGGGCGCGCGAATCTGGACCGCTCGGACTTGCGTGTCGTTTATCATGGGTGCATTATTGCCCAAAACTTAGGACAAATGGGTTTTAACCCATCCTTTCGCACTCCAACCCCCTTAACAAGAAATATCACTAACATTTGGCTCCATGGGGGATAAAGTCATCCCTGTGATGCTCTAAGAACTCTTTTGCAGACTTAGTGCCTTTGTTGTTGGGCTATGGAGTCATTTATTAGTCCGAAAAACAAACAAAAAAAACAATATTTACAAAAACAAAAAACAAAACGAGCCGACTGCGGCTCAGAGAAAACATTTCTTTAAAAAATGCCCATTGACTGGGCCATTAAAAACTTCATTGCCTTCCAGATCCTGCAACCTGTAAGTGTTGTTTGAAAA
>ML846372.1:0-15764 GCA_009831015.1 Picea engelmannii
GTGTTAGATGAAGCTATTTTCATTGAACAATTATGAATCTATAATTTTAAATATTTAATGTGAATTGCATGAGTTTGTCAATCATTTCACATTGATAATGCATCATATAACAGGTCAGATTTTGAATTGGTATCAAAGAAGTATAATGATGATGATTTTGTGGGAAATTGATGAAATTTCTCATTTCCCCACCATCCCAAAATGCATAGGGGTGGTCGGGTATGTTATAATGTACCTCTATATTGAGTGCCTTTCTAGTTCCTTGTTGGTCCAAATCAAGTTTGTTGATGTTGATGACCTAACCTTGATGATTGTTGTTTCTCAAGATGGTGTGGGTGGTGATATACAACAACCTTAGCTATTGGATCTTTGGTATTTAACTCTTCAACATGTGGTTCCTTTGAGTCATGTAATGCCAACTATTGTTATTTTTTTGGATTACTTTCTTCATGCATTGCCTATGAAAAATGAGAAAAGGGTAGGCAAGGTAGTAGAATTTATCCACCCATATTTTTGTTATGGTAGCCTTAATTAAAATCCATTTATATTTTTTAGAGGGGTTCATGCTGGTAAACTCAACAATTGTTATTTTTTTTGTTTACTTTCTTAGGAACATTTGCATATCTTATATTTAAGGATGGGGAGCTATCATGTAAGCCATATTTCTCAAACCATTGTGTTAGACTATGTGTTTCTTCAATATTTGGGTTAATATGAATGATGGATTCATAGATAGTATCAACAGTCTTTCCATTGAACTTATCTACGTGGAATCCCTTGATTGCAAGGACATGGTGGTTGCATGAAGAACACAAATTAGCTAGTTCCTTGTCTTCTACATGGGAATGCTCTGCCCACAATGTCACATCCATTCTATAACCTCACATGTCCTTTATATGGATTATTTCCTTTTTATAGTATATGATCCATATTTCCTATGTATAGGGGAGGTAGTGGATTTTTTAGTGACAAGACCAATAATTTCAACAATGGATCCAACAACTATAGATCTAATTTCATTGATTGATTTCAAGGTGAAATGAGTTTGGGGAAATGATGTACTTTCTATTGGGAAATGTTGAACTAGGGCGGTTGGATGTAAGAATATCTCCCAATAGTTATTCAAGTAGCTATATAGTTTGTTTTCTAGTTTGATAGTTCCTTTGAAGATCAAGTAGACATGACCAATTTGGATTTTATCATAAAAAGTATTTGTAGAATCATTAAATCAAGTGATATGTATCTCCTCCCCTCTATGCTAACAAATTCAAATCCAAAGACATTTCCATACCCTTGTTGGTTCTTGAATTTATGAAGGGTTGTCTTTGCCTCAAATTGACCCTTGATGGCCCAATTCAAGTTGTACAGGATCAATTCTATCACATGAATATGTGTTTAAATGATGGACAAGGAAGGAATTTCAATAAGTGTGCATTGTTTCTTTAGTAGTGGTTCTTGTGTGGAATATGAGGGAGTGTCTGTCTGAAAAGCAACTGGGAGAAACATAGTGATTGGATGTCCAATCAATATCATGCAGGAATCAATGACTTCGAATCCATGTGGTATGATAGTCCTATATGCAAAACAAAAATCGTTAAACAACAAATGAGTAGTTGGCATGTAGTGAAGCAAGTATTTCAAGCATATTATAATTAATAGATGAAGCTTACATGCATTGGATTTGGCAGAAAAAATCATTGACAGGCTCATGAATAAATGGAACTAAACAATCTGCAATCTTTCCTTGAGTTCCTTGTGTACCTTCATAAGATTTGGAGTGAAACCTCATCAAGAGGGTTGTTGAATCATAAACTCACCACTAGTGATATAGCCTGCAAACAATTGCAGGGCATATTAAATTTTATTATTTAAATATTTGATCCAGATTTTATGAGTAGAACGAAATGAATACAGATTATTAAAAGATGCTTAACAAAAAATAACAGAGATACAATAAAACTAGTTTTCTATTCAATAAGGAAATATGCTGAAACTATAAAATGCAGTGGAAAACAAGCTTGTTGGAATGGTGGTGGCTTATCTCTAAGAAGAGATGTGACGAATGCACTCATTCACAAGAAGATGGTTACAATGAGGATCTGAAGGCCTTTTACAATAAAAAGGAATGTCAAAAACCATAGACATCCAAAAACCTAACCCTAGGAGATGAAGTGCCAAAAGTCATGTGGGCCCCGTTTGGGTAAGTTAGTACATCAACTTCCCGAGGTCGTAACTTTTGCATACAATCTTCGTTTTAGGTGCACGATAGCCCGTTGGAAAGGTCTAACCAAGAAGACAAATTTTCGACTGGCCCAGGTCAGTACCATTGGCAGTCACCTGGGCCCCAAATCCCCAAAAAACGTTGTTTAGGGCCTCAAAATGGCCCTGGAAGTTTGGAACACGAAAAACTGCCAAGGTGGAAAACCATTTTTCGAGCCAGTGGAATAGGTGGGTGGCCACCGATATCCACTTGGATCTATTCTCCCTCATTAGGAAGCAATTTTATCCATTGCATTTATTTCCCCCATCAGATGAGGAAATTTCTGCCGAATTTGGCCCTGGGTGTGCCACTTGCCTTAGTGCAGGAGTTGCCCCTGCTTTGACGAATCGATAAAGTTGGATCCTTTGCTGTCGAGTTCCCTTGATATATGTGTCCACAATATGATCACTGGATTCCTATTGCATGCAGTTAGGGTTGAGATTTTTTGGTGTCAACTTCTTTGCTATCTCTGAGGTGGCCAATAATGGTGGGAAATATGGTCGAAGGAGAGCCACGTTGAAGACTGGATGCATACCAAGGAAGGGGGGAATGTTGAGCTCAAAAGCATTTTCACCCACAACCTTGGTGATGGTGTACAACCCATAATAGAGCGAGAGAAGCTTCCGATGGAGCCCTGTAAGGCATTCTTTCTGCAAATGCAACCAAACTTTGTAGCCCACCTGAAACTTATGTGGCACCTAATGTTGATCATGGCGTTGTTTGTACTTGGAATTAGAATTCTGTAGAATATCCTAAACCTGTTGGTGGATGTTTTGGATCCTCTCAATGAACCAGGTGGCTTTGTCATCTTCTGGTGGAGTAGGGGAGGAGTCGGACGAGGTGGTCGCCAGGGGTAGTGCAACATCCATGGGGTCCAATGGTTGGAATCCCAACCCCACCTGAAAGGGGTTGTGTCCAGTTGAGCTATGTAGGGATCAGTTGTATCTATGATAGACATAGGGAAGACTCTCATCCCATGTGCGGGGGTGTTTTGAATTGTCTATGTGTAGGATATGTACGACCATCCGATTGATGACCTCAGTTTGGCCATCTTTCTGAGGGTGGAAGGCGGTGGATTTGGTGAGCTTGGTATCCAGCAGTGACCAGAGGCTCGACCAGAATGAGTTGAGGAACCAACTATCACGGTCTGAGATAATGGTTTGTGGGATCCCAAAATGTACCCATACTCATTCAAAGAAGAGCTTGGTAGTGGCTTCTATTGTGATGTTCTTCTTGGCAGTGGTTTCTCCTGTGATGTTCTTCTTGGAAAAGTGATCAACAACAAAAAAAAACTAGTCATTTTCCCTCTTGGTGGAAGGGAGGCCCGACATGTAGTCCATTAAGATGGATTCCCATGGCCTGTTAGGAGTAGGCAAAGGTGTGTACATGACATTGTTCTTAGTGGTCGTTTTGGAAATAACGCATGCGGTGTAGGACTCGAATTACTTGCCGACATCCTGTCAAAGTTTCATCCAGTAGAAATGTTTCTGCAGCACTGCCACTATCTTTTTGATGCTAAAGTGTCCTGCCACCCAACTGTAGTGAGCTTCCCAAATTAGCTTCGCACACTCGCTTGATGGAATGTAGAGATGGCCCAGACAAAACAACATCCCATCCTGAAGATGGAAATTAGAGACCACTGAGTTGGTGCCCAAGATTTGGTAGGTGGTGGAGAATTTAGGGTCTATCTCGTAGAGGTGGGGCCATCCAGAGGTCTCGTGACCGCAAGATTCTAGCACCGTGGTGAGTGTCGCGACTGGAGGTAGGCTGAGGCAGTTAGAAACTTGGTTGGTACTTCCTTTTTTATACTTGATCTTGAGGTGGAACTGTTGTAAGTATGTTGACCAATTCTGATGGCGGTCATTCTACAATTTTCCTCGGGTCTGCATGATCTGCAGTGGCTTGTGATCAATGTGGATGACTATCTCCTTCCCAAGAATGCAATGTCTCCACTGGCGGCAGGATTGCATAATGGAGTACATTTATTTGTCATAAGTAGGGTACTTACGAAAATCATCTGATAGTGTCTCGCTATGATATGCCACGGGGTGGTTGTGTTGAGTGAGAACGACACCCACATCATAGTCTGAAGCAACTATATCGATCTCAAAGGGATGTTGTAGGTCCGGTCATGAAAGTATCGAGGATGAGCACAAACGCTTCTTCAAGTCATCAAAGGCTTGTATTTGGGACAAGCCCCACACAAATTTTTCCTTACCACCACCCATGGTTACTTTGATGAGGGCCCATGCGATATGAGAGAATCCCAACACAAACTTGTGATAGAAATTGGTGAGGCCCAAGAAGGTTCGAAGTTCAATGAGTGTGGTTGGGGTTGGCTAGTCACGGATGACCTAGATCTTAGCTGGATCCACATGCACACCATGCTTATCAATGATGTAGCCTAAGTAATGGACCTTGTCCATGCCGAAGGATCATTTTTCCAAGTTTACATATAGTTTGTGCTGTCGTAGGGTGTGCAAAACCTACTGGATATACTGCAAGTGTTCCTCCCAAGTCTTGTTGTATATGAGGATGTCATCTAGATACACCACTACAAAATTATTGGTGAAAGGTCGTAGGATATCGTCCATCATCCTCATAAAAGTTGTTAGAGCATTTGTCAAACCAAAGGGCATGAGTAACCATTCAAAAAGACCTTCTTTTGACTTGAAGGCAGCCTTCCAGACATCTGTCTGTTCTATTTGGACCTGGTGGTAGCCAGAATTCAGATCAATCTTACTAATGTATTTGGCTGCCGTGAGCTAATTAAAGAGGTCATCGATTCAGGGAATCGGGTACCGATTTTGGACTGTGATTTTATTCAGGGCCCAGTAATCAATGCAGAGTCACCAGGTCCCGTCTTTCTTCTACACCAACACGATTAGGCTCTCACAAGGCAATGAGCTGGGATGGATATGCCCCTTTTGGAGCAGTTCTTGGATCTGCCTCTTGATCTCCTCGTTTTCTAACAGAGAGCGGCGATAGACTGGCCCATTGGGTAGTGGTGTGCCTGGGGTCAGATCGATGGGATGCTTGACCTGGTAGTGGAGAGGTACCTCGGTAGGAGAGGAGAAGATGTATGAGTATTCTTCCATGACCTTATCCACTTGCTTCTGTTTTTTGGAGAGATCGACCGCGGATGCCCTGGATGTGGCTGCGATATTTCACTCACTTTGAGAGCGAATCACGAAGAAGACAAATTTCCTGGTCTGAGAGATGAAATTTCCGCATTGCTTGGTAGAGATCAAGGAAATAACACTAGGAGGGACTGGCTCGGGTATCCTGTACAATTTCTTGTTCAAAGTAATAATAACACTACGAGGCCTAGACTCATATAAAACATGACATTTCAATAAATAAGGTTTTCCCAAAAGAGCATTACAAACTTCGAGAGGAGAAACATCACACAATACCTCGTGTTTGAAGGGCTTGATGTTGTACAACAATCAACACTGTTGGTTGACACAGAGATCGCTTCCTTGGCAGAGCCATCCAATGGTGTAGGGTTGTGGGTGCGAATTTGTTAGCAGGTCCAGTTTCTTGAATACCTCTGTTGATATGAGGTTCTTCTATCTATCACTATCAACGATGAAGTGTAGTGGGGTGCCTTTTACCCACATATATGAATGGAAGAGGCACTTTCCTTCTGGCTCGTTTGGATCACCAGGATGGAGCTTGGTGGTAGCAATGATGGAACTGGGTTCCGTGTCAATGATCCATCTTCCCCTTTATGGTTCTGACTCAGATTTAGAACCCACATCTAATTAAGAGGAATATTTCACTTCGTCCACCAACGATTGCTTTGAGCGACAGTCAGCAGTGTTATGCCAAGGGCTCTTATGGAAGTCACACCACTTCCCGGTATCTTTCTTTTTCTTTATGGTGTCCTTCTTTGCTTATGGCTTGGAATGGTTGTCCTGATACTGTCCATATTTACTTTGTCCTTTGTTTTGTGGGTTGGGGCCGCCCTTTCTTGGATTTTTTTGTGAGGGGTTCCCAGGCCCAAATTGTCGCGTCTTTTGTTTGACCTTCTGCTCGATTTTGACAACATATCGGTAGGCTGTGCCCAAGGATGAGATGTCCAGAAATTTCATTTCGGTATGGATGTATCTATGCAGATCACCTTGATACTTGAGCACCAGATGTTGATCTGAATATTTGATACCCAACTTGGTGTGCAAGGAATGGAAGATATTTGTGAACTCTGGCACTGCCTGGTCTCTTTCTTGCCGCAGTGTGGTCCATTTGGTATGTAAGTCGTCATAAATTCTGATAGGGTAGTATTGTTCCTTAATAACATCCTTGAAGGATTCCCAGGTGGCTGTGACTATATATAATGAGGGTTCCTATGTTTCCTTTTGCTCACAGAAAGTTTCCCACCAATATTTGACACGGGGAATGACTTTGAGGAGCGCAAAAGTAATTTTTTCTCTATTCGAAAAGTTATGGACAAAAAAAAGCCTTCTAGTAGATTCAACCACTTGTCTACAAAATCTGCATCTATCTTACCTTCAAATATAGGAATATGTAAGTTGATTTGCACCTTGAAGGGGGCGGTGCCTCTGCTCAAGGAAGATGCATCACATGTTGGTAGCTGCCGAAGGATTTACGCAAAACTATCCAGCATCTCGTTCCTCTGTTGTGTGAGGGATTCCTCAAGAAACATTTTGAAAGGATCTCATGTCCCATCATATTTATTTTCTCCTACCATGAGAGGTCATTTGGGCGTGTGAGAGATTTTTTCCTCAAGATAAACAAGCTCGAGACCCAATTATTTGTACCCTGACCTCGTTGGGGACATGCATTAAGACAACAAGGAGAAGACCACTCTGATACCACTGATATATATTTTATGAATAGAACAAAATGAATACAGATTATTAAAATATGCTTAACACAAAATAACAGAGATACCGTAAAATTGGTTTTCTATTCAATAAGGAAATAAGATGAAACTGTAAAATGCAACAGAAAACAAGCTTGCTGGAATGGTGGCGGCTTATCTCTAAGAATATATGTGGCGGCTTATCCAGTTAGTGTTGTAGAATTCAAGGAGTTGTAGATTCCTTCAGGTTGCAGCCTGTAAATAGGGGGTTGGTGCCTCCTTCTAGTTAGTGTTGGAGAAGTTTGAAAGTTGCTACTTCCTCTGGATGTAATATTCATGATGTATATTAAGAAGTGTTTCATGGTTTTCTCCGATTTGGGTTTCCACATAAAACTCGTGTGTATTGTGTGTCTATGGTTATATGTTGATGATATCTTGAATGCAATCATATGTGATAAATTGTTGATAGCTTAATGGTTACATGTTATGGTTAAAAAATGGTAAAAAGTGCTCAATATTGATTTGCCCCCCCCTCAGTATTGGTGAATATTCCAACAATTGGTATTAGAGAAGGTCCTTCAGAAACAGTCTAACCACTGGAAGGTAGATCACATAGTGCAGGGATAATGGAACACTAGTGTTTGATGGTCAATACTGTGAGATATGGAGCAGAAGAATGAAAGTATTTCTAGAGGCCTAGAGGTATGATGTTTGGTACTCAGTTGTTACAAGATACATCGATTCAGATAAACTTCCGAAGACTGCGGTCAAGAAGGAATTAAAAAGGAACAACAAAATATCAATGGATGTCATCCTAGATGGATTACCTGATTTGGTAAAAGTCAATGTGAGACAATTTTTTATCAGCCAAAGAGATTTGGGATAAGATACATAATCTCTACTCTAAGGGATCTCTTCTTGTAATCACAGAGTCAGAACATGCTAATGTTGAGACAGATCAAGAGGAAAGAAGCTCATCATGTCAGACATATCCAGAAGAAGAAATTGGAAATGGTATGACATATCATGACAAATAAGATTGTGAAGAAGGTGAAGTGGATATTGAGGCAGAACTAATAGAATATTTGAGTGAGATAAAAAGGGAAAGGAATAAATTAGGTCCCTTAAGGAAGAATTGATCAAGCTAAAGGAAGGTTCTCAAAACCCTAACAAAAACTCTGAAGAAGCCAGAGTGATTGAAGAAACACTCAAAAATTAGTTGGAAGAAAATTAGCGTTTGGAAGATGAAATAGTATTACTAAGAAAGGAATCAAAGAAGAGAGAAGAGATCTTGACAAGTCATCTTAAGGAAATATCTGAGGACTTAAACAATATTGAAGCAGAATTTAGTCAACAAGACAAAACATTTGAAGAATAAATAAACTCAATGGAAACCCAACTTGAAGAAGCAAAGAGAAAAAAAGAAGTAATGAAGATCCATATGATTAATAAATAAGAAGATTGTGAGAAGCTTGAAGAAGAAGTCATCTCATTAAGGGTCAAAGTTTTCAAACTCAACAAGAACTTGAAGAGATCTCAAGTACTAGAAGATATTCTCAATTTTCAAAGGTCACCTTTCAATAAAATAGGTGTTGGATACATTGGTGAGGCCTCATGCAAAGAAGAAACAAATTCCAATCCCAATAAGAGTGTTGAAGAGAGAGGAAGCTCCACACAACCATCAATGAAATTTGAAGAAAAGAGTTCCAGGTTGCCGAAAAATAAGAATGAAGAGAAGTTTAATAATTATGCAGACATTCTCAAAGGAAGGAATCATGATCAACAAGATTCAAAGAGGAATGAATGTAGAAGAGATGCATTTCCAAGAATATATTCTACCTCTAGGTATCAAATAAGCTTCATTCATTATGAAGGAAACACCTAAAGAGAAGATCGTGATAATCTGAGGCATAAATTTAGAAGGACTACATCAGAAAGAGGATTGCTTGCTTCCATGTATCAAAGTTTCTTGCTTGGTTATTGTTTTACTTGTAATAACTTTGGACATAAAGATGTAGATTGCAGATCATATGGAAGAAATGTTCAAGCAAGAAATGTTTATGTGCCCCCCTACAATATTTAATGTTACAAATGCCACAACTATGGACATATAGCTCATGATTGTAGAAGCATGATGAAGTCTTCCTTGAAAGAAAACATTGATATCAGATACAAGAAGGTTTGGAGAAGAAAAAATAAACTAAAAGAGCAGGTGAATGAAGAACTCTCAAAAATCATACTCAAAGGACTTGCATATGTGATATAACATGATGAATCTACATGTAAAGAGGAAAGTGTCAGAACTCATAATGATGACCCCACAACTGAGCAAACTTATATATTGTTCTAAGCCATCCAACTTGGAGACTCCCAGTAAATGTGAATGTTGAAGAGGGGGTGTCTAAGAAACATCTATTACGGATTGGAGAACTATCATTCGGGTAGTATGAAATGTTTGTAGAATTTGGGAAGACAGATTCATAATGGTTTGATGGTAGAAGTGAATAATGTCTTGTGACATATTGGTTATTTCAGGAGAAGTTTTCAGAACACATCCCCATGCAGGTATGAAGAGGTCAGTTGGAAGTTACGAGGAATATCATGGGCACAATTTTGAGGCAGAGATTCATGATTATATAGAGCAAGGATATATTTAGTACAAATTTGAGAATGTGTACTTGTTACAGACTTGTAGAGTTTGATTTGAATATAGAGTAGACTAGTGGACATATTTTATTCAACTTGAGAAGAAAGAATATGCAGTGATCACTTGCAGCGGATTCGAGGAAGATCTCAGAATAGTGAAGTGACAGATTAATCAACATTGTGTGTAGTTGAGTAGCTTTGTGATGTATGGACAACAATGAATTCATGAGATATTTGGAAGGTTTAGAAGACAATACTTGACATGAACCAACAAAGATACATGACTGTGGACGAAAGAATGAGATCAAGAGGAATTGCAGAAAGGGAGATGTAATCATTGGCATTGTCATCAAGAGGAATGTTCAATAAAGCATATGACTCAGGAAAATAAGCATATTGATAGATGGAACCAACTAGTCACAGGAAGGAAATTTGTGAGAGGTACAACAAGACAGGGGGAGAGAAACCATCAGAAGGATATACTATCAAGAGGATATTGTTGAATGATTATGTCATTGATGTCAGCTCAGTGAAGACATAAAAAGACATGCAGATTTGAAGTCAAGTAATGAAGGAACTTTGACATGAATGCTTTTAATATACGTCATTGGATTTCACTAGGATGTACCAATGGACAAGAAGCCTTAGATGAGAGGAAAGGAAACATACACAATAAGCCCCACATTGATGTACACAACATCTTTCAAAGAATACATGGGGAGAAAAATCGTCAGAGAGAGTTACCCTTTTCCGTTGATGTCAAAGGGGGAGAGAAAGAACAAAAGTAGGAGAGAAATATCAGAGGCATGAAGATTGGGGGGGAAATAATGAAGACATGGGAAGAAATAGTTACAAGGGGAGCATGAGTGTTTTCATCAGTGCCAAAGGGGGAGATTCTTGGAAAACTAGTTGTCATTGATGTCAACCCTATAAGAAGTCTAGAAGATTCTAGAAGTGATGGGTGTATTTGAATAAGTCTCCAAACTGGTGCCCTTATGGAATAAATTTAAGCATGGCCCTCACGAGAATATTCTTTGAAGAAGTATACAAAAATCCCTTGAAGTATGGTTAAGTGGTCAAGAAGCCCCAGAGGTGTGGTCATGAATCCAAAAGTTGATTGGACAAAAAAAGTATGAACAAAATCATAAATGCATGCAAAACACTCATAGATGGATAGTCCTCATCATGTCATTTTCAACGGTAGGTGGTACACCACGTGGTTCCTCATGGTTGAGAAGTTATACCTTCTTAAATATGAAGCCCCAAAGTATGGTTAAAAATACCCCAAACAGATGCAACAAGAATCTATAAGTTAGCCCCAAAATTAGTTGAAGGAGAAAAGTTGTTGCAAATAAGAAGTTACAGGTTATCCCTAAATTCAAACAAAGGAGTTACTTGGAAGGGTATAAATACACATCAAAGAACCTCTCATTATGACCGAGCAATCAAGCAAGTATGTGATATCTTAGTGAATCCGAGGTAGAGAATCTGAGGTAGCAGAGGAGTGCAAAGAAGGAAGTCTCGGAGCCGTAGATGTGAGAAGGGTTTCTGGTAACCCTAGTTGAGCAGACCTCCATGTGTCAGGTATAGGGCATCCTGCTAGGCCTATCAAGGTTGCACAATACTCATAAAGTAAGGCAACACCTATTGTTTGGTCTAGTCTCGCAAGGCTGAGGAAAAGTTTGATGATGATACTATTGTCTTGATGTTGAAGCTTGAAGAAGGTTTGATGGTCTGAGATATGATGTGCCAGGTTTTATAGAATGAAAAGGTATGTTATTCTATATATTTTGAGGCTTGTATATTGAAGGTTATGGCACATACTTGAGGTCTTTTGTGCATGGTGTCGGGATATGCTTTGAGGCATATCTTGGATATTTTGGCACATGCTTAAGGCATGGTATATTCTTGTAATACATCTTGGATACTTTGGTATATGACTTGAGGCATGTTTTTGAAATATTCTTTGATGCATATCTTGGTTACTTGGGGACATGTTTGAGGTCTTTGGTACATGGTTTGAGGCATATCTTGGATATGTTGGTATATACTTGAGGCATATCTTGGAGGTTATGGTATATGATTTGAGGCATATCTTGGATGTTATGGCACATGCTTGAGGCATGTAGGTTTTGGCATATGAAGGATATTCTTTTGTGATTTTTGCATAATCTTTATGTGGTTATTGGTATGGATCTAGTTTAGATGATGATGATGATGTATCAATATTAGTGACAATTATAGTGACAGGTTGAGTCTGGTTTTGATAATGATGATGTATCAATATCAGTGACAATCAGAGTGACATGTTGAGTCTAGTTTTGATAATGTTGATGCAACAATATTAGTGATGGTTACAATGACAAGTTGATTTTGGTTTTGATGATGATGATGTATCAGTGACAACATCAGTGACAGTTTGAGCCTTACACTTATATTCTAGGGATGAAGGAAGGGGTAAGGAAAGGGGGTTGGTGCCTCCTTTCGGTTGGAACCAAAAAATCTAGGGAGTCATAGATTCCTTCAGGTTGGAGCCTATAAGTCAGGGGATTGGAGCCTCCTTCTAGTTGTAGCTAGGGAATTCAGGGAGTTGTATCTTCCTTCAGGTTGGATCCTATAAATCAGGGGGTTGGACCCTCCTTCTAGTTGATGCTAGAGAATGCAGGGAGTTGTAGCTTCCTTCAGTTTGTAGCCTGTAAACAAGGGGGTTTGTGCCTCCTTTCAGTTGGTGGTGGAGAAGCTTGGAAGTTGGTGCTTCATGTGGATGTAATATTCAAGATATATGTTAAAAAGTGTTCCTTGGTTTTCTCCCATTTGGTTTTCCATGTAAAAATATTATGTATTTTGTGTCTGTGATTATATGTTGATGATATCTTGAATGCAATCATATGTGATCAATTGTTGATAACTTAATGGTTACATGTTATGGTTAAAAATGGTAAAAATTGTTCAATGTTGATTCACCCCCCATCTCAGTATTGGTGAATTTTCCAACAAATTCTTACATTCAACACCCAAATCAAAAATATATGAATGAATTGCATTGGTGATTTGTTTTAAATGTGGTTTTAATTGAAAGTCACATAACAATGCCCGATGTAAAGCTTGGAGCCATCCTTTTAGATGAAATTTAATATGGATATCAACATGGTCAATGTGGCATGTTATCCCCTGCACATTTGGCACCACTCCTGATCTATGATTTGTTGATGGTAGAAAGAGGAATCTGATGTGGATTAAGGTTTGTTACATGAATTGGTTTGAAATGGTGTGATGCCACCATGCATTCAATGTGATAGAGTGAGGGAATTTACATTGCATTTGGATATATACCACCCTCGTTATTCATTTTTTCATTTCATTTTTCACCCGAGTCGTTGAATAAACATAGTCTGGTATACATTTCGACTTTGGTAGTTTCCTAATGGATTGAGTTCATACTTGAGGCTATTTGAAGCACCATGAAAAGGTATGTGAACACCAACTTGTGTTTCATCAAATTTTTATCGGTTTTGCAACAATAATTTTAAAGACCTGGCTTTGTTGATTGGTTTTTAGTGTGCTCTCTTCCCCTTTCTTTTCATTATGAGTATTGAATGGCTTTGCATGTAAAAGTAATTCTATTCTTGCTCATATTTTCACTTTCCATTCTTTTTAAAAAGAAATAAGGGTCTTGTTGTGGAAGAAATTCAGTTGTATTGATTGTCCTGGGTTTGATTTTTTGAGTCTTAGGTTATTTGCTGCAAATGTATGACATAGTTATGTTTAAATGAAGTATACCTATAACACCCAGGTTCGAACTATTAAAATCAATGCTTATTTGAGCTGGGTATCTGCTCAAAATGTTTACTTCACCCTTGTTTTAAAATCCATATGAGTGTTTAAATATTTGGTGACTATGATTTTGTCATAAGCTGAGTTGCCTCCATTGTCTATAATATTTACAACCTCATATTCTTGACTATCCCATGTTTCAAACTTGATTCGTATACCCTTACCGAATAAGTTGTTTTAAGGCTCGATGCAATATGATTTATTATTGATTTGTGAGAAAAATTCATTTACAAGTTTACATGTGGAGCTGCCTAGCACATATTTAATCACAAAAGATTGCATATTTTTTGGTTGCAGTCGACCTAAAAAGAATTGTTTACAATCCTGGAAATCCCATAATGTTTGTTTAAGTGTACATTGCGTCGTTCTACAATTAACACAGTAGTTAAGAATTTCATTTGTTTCGATTGAAAATCAATTTGATACTATTTAAAGACTGATCATGGGTTTGACATACTACCTTATGCATGGCATCAAAAATGAAAAAGTTTTAAAGGATTACATACAAAGTTTCGTTGCAAAAGTGAATGGATTGATTATGACTCTGCAATTTTTCATGATATATTACACAGCAAACACAAAGAGTATAACTTAGAAACTCGAATATGATGGGAAATACATGTTGTTCATAATTCCATATGTTGGATGGGCTATTGGAAATGTTTACATACTTGGAATTTATGTGATATGGATATGGTTTGATGATTATTAAAAAAAAATAAAAAAAAAATCCTTGTCTACTACAACAAAGTGAAGTAAAAGATGGATGACATTTGATTATAGTCAAATGTTTAAGGATTGTTGATTGTTTTAAGTTACACATACAAAACGAAATCCCCTCATTTGTTTAATTTTTCATAAGTTATTCCATGAATTCCCATAACACGTTTCATTTAAACTTTCTTTTTATTTCCCCCCTGTTGTGTAATAGAAAACAATGATAAAAGAAAGATAGTTGACGTATTAACATTATGTTGGATAAAATAGTGGATATAATTGTGTTGGAATGCATTGATTATTGATTGGGCATAAATATATAAGTCGAGAGCAGAATTTTGGAAAAGTTATATAAAGTATATTATGGTTTATAAACATGTACCATTATTTTCCATAATTTACTATCATTTTTCATTCATTACAATCCTCTTTCCTATCTCAAATTCATCATTTTCCCATGTTTTAAGAAAGCGATAAATATCAGATTGTGGGATTTATAAGTAATGTATTGTTTGCATAGATGTTTTAATGCAAATAAAATAACTTGGTTCTTCCTTGACTTTCCCTTTTTCCTTTCATCTGCCCTGATTGCTTGCATGCTAGATTTTTGATTAATTAGAGCCGTCTTTTAAATTATTTAAATACAAAATTATATTTGATGATTTATTAAGTTGTGTTTTACATGCATTGATCTAGTCTTCATAATAATTAAATGAGATTTTTTAGTCATGGAAGTAATCAATCTAACATAGAAGACAGGGAAACAAGGGGAATTGGAATAGAGGACAACAAGGTGGTTGGCAAAGGGGCATAAATAAAATACTTAGATTCTTTGTCCATTTTTTATGTAGAATCTGAGGAGTTTAACCAACTCCTACAAACTGGACTTATCAATCTAGTTGGTCAGGGATATTTCCATCCTCCTCCACCACCTGTCAGACCTCCATTAAAACCTCGTCCTAGCATCACTGACATTCCCTTAGAACCACATGTGTCCATGCAACTTGAGATTCTAGTTAATGATGGATGGAATGAAATAGTTCATAACCCTCAACCTCAGTTCAATGGTTGGCCCACTGTATCATTACCACTGACTACTACATATGGGCGGATTATTCCAAGAAAATTTTCCACGCTTCCACTAGTTTCATATTTTTTTTAAACATGGTGGGATTTTCGTCGCTATTTCCACAAACTTTTGTCGCAATATCGACGAAACTCTTAATTTAACTTAGTCGGGATTTTCGTCGCTATAGCAACAAACTTACGTGGAAATAACGATGGAAATTTTGTCTATCTCATTGGTCGGCGTTAACGGCTAGTTGACTATTTTATTTATATATACGTGACTTTAAGAGACTTTGCGACACAATTGCTATAGTTGCGACACTGTTCTTGGATTTTGTTTGAGCTGTTTATTTTTTTCGTCACCCACCAGTTGAACAAATCCAATTCTCGATCTACATAGCTCAGATTTTG
>ML846373.1:0-14705 GCA_009831015.1 Picea engelmannii
GCCTCCAGAGCCTCATTGTAACCATCTTCTTGCGAATGCGAGTAGCCGTCACATCTCTTCTCAGAGATAAGCTGCCACCATTCTAGCGAGTCTTTCACTCTGTATTTTTACAGTCTCTGTACATTGCTTTCATTAATAGAAATCATGTATTACTATATATCTGTGTTTATGGTTGCATATCTGATATATTTATGTTATATTACTGGATATACGCGATATCTCTGCGCATTTCTTTATTATATCTCCACTCTCATTTCGTGCCGAAAATAATCCGTATCATTATTGGGTTCCAAAATCTTCCACGGGGATTTTACATGAGCACTTGGACATGGGACCCGGGCTTACAATGGTGGTTGGACTACTTCAGCATGGTGGATTTCCTTTCTACATGGGACCTTGGTTCTTTAGGCTTCTTCAGCATTATGGTCCACAATTATCCATGGGACCCTAGTATATGGTTGTACATCAAGCGTTGAGGACAACGCTTTCATAAGGGAGATGGAATGTAAGGTAGCTAGAGAGGTAGTGGGGGGGCCAGAGGGCCCATAGTGATAATAGTGGAGGTCATTCAATGTAAGGTGGACTAGATCCACTATATTATTAAATAAGACCCACTATAGTAGTTAGATATAATAAATGGGTAATTAGATATAATAAATGTAAGAGGACTTCTTAGAAGGTTCTACTTCTAGAAGATTCCTCCTCTAGAATGTTCTCAGGTGATGGTAGCGCTATATAAAGGGGTTCAAGAAATGTAATGAGACATGAAGATAAGTATTGTATTTGGAGCGGTAGCTCAATAGGAGGATGCCCCCTCGAAGAGGCAAGTGAACAGGAGAGGATCCCTTCCATAATAGGATCCATTATACGGTGTTGCCCTACCTCAAGGGTTTGGTAATAATAAAGTGTGGTTTCTTCTATCTTGCTTATGTCTCTATTGTGTATTCAATATTTGTGGTGATTATAGATCTATTCAGGTTCTTAACACAAAATTTCAGTGTTAAGAGAACTATTCAGTGTTTGAACCTTCTAAGAAGTCCTCTTACATTCATAGATCTATTCAGTGTTTGAACCTTCTAAGAAGTCCTCTTACATTTATTATATCTAATTACCCATTTATTATATCTAACTACCATAGTGGGTCTTATTTAATAATATAGTGGACCTAGTCCACCTTACATTGAATGACCTCCACTATTATCACTATGGGCCCTCTGCCCCCCCCACTACCTCTCTAGCTACATTACATTTTGTCTCTTATATTCTATGTATTTGCAATATGTTTGACAAAATGTTTACTAGTAGAACGCACACAATAAGAGACAAAATGTAAGGTAGCTAGAGAGGTAGTGGGGGGGCCAGAGGGCCCATAATGATAATAGTGGAGGTCATTCAATGTAAGGTGGACTAGGTCCACTATATTATTAAATAAGACCCACTATGGTAGTTAGATATAATAAATGGGTAATTAGATATAATAAATGTAATAGGACTTCTTAGAAGGTTCAAACACTAAATAGATCTATTCAAGTTCTATTACTAGGATAAGATATTATATTTTATGTCCAATGGCATTGTTCTCTTAGTGGGATTGTGTCAAACACTTTTCATTCATATGTTTTCTCAAGTTGATTGATAACTTTCTACAAACAATTTAATTAGATATAATAGATGTAGTTAGATAATATAAATGTAGTTAGATAATACACATAATATAACTACCATGGTAATTAGATAATAAATGACCTAGTCCACTATGGTAGTTAGATATAATAAATGGGTAATTAGATATAATAAATGTAAGAGGACTTCTTAGAAGGTTCAAACACTGAATAGATCTATTCAGGTTCTATTACTAGGATAAAATATTATATAATCTGTAAGAGGACTTCTATTCAGTGTTTGAACCTTTTAAGAAGTCCTCTTACATTTATTATATCTAATGACCCATTTATTATATCTAACTACCATAGTGGGTCTTATTTAATAATATAATGGACCTAGTCCACCTTACATTGAATGACCTCCACTATTATCACTATGGGCCCTCTGCCCCCCCCACTACCTCTCTAGCTACCTTACATTTTGTCTCTTATATTTTGTGTATTTGCAATATGTTTGACAAAATGGTTACTAGTAGAACACACACAAATTGTTTGTAGAAAGTTATCAATCAACTTGAGAAAACATATGAATGAAAAGTGTTTGACACAATCCCACTAAGAGAACAATGCCATTGGACATAAAATATAATATCTTATCCTAGTAAGCATGGGGATATTACATATATGTTTGAAAAAATGGTTATTAGTAGAACACATGCAAATTGTTTGTAGAAAGTTATCAATCAACTTAAGAAAACATATGAATGCAAAGTATTAGACACAATCCCACAAAGAGAACAATGCCATTGGAAATAAAATATAATATCCTAGCCTATTAAGAATTGGGGATATTATAGTGGTATCAGAGTTGGAGATATTTCCGTCCCTAGGGGAAACACCGATGTAATGTCTTAAGAAGTTGGGAAAAAATCCGAAATATAGGAGACAAACAACAACACTTACATACATACCTTACTATCGGGAGTATCTAGCATTGGGTGAGGAGATCTTTGTATCTTTGTCCTTTCAATACTATTACACCTTCAAGTACAAAATCTGGCCCAAGGATTTCGACGAGGATTCCCTCAAAAGCACATGGAAAAAATGGATGAAAGATTGGCAGAAAAGGCACATGAAGGAACGTGCACCTAGCCATATTGAGGATGTGTGCATAAAGGAAGACCAAAAAACCTATGATACATCATCCAAGCTATTCTATGAGGTTGATGACACTAGTGTGTTGGATGGGTATACCTTTGATGAATTGACACAAGATGAGCATGCAACATCTCATGATGACTACGAGGAGATGTTCCAATCAGCCGATGTTGAGCATCCAACATCTTCCACTGTGTATGATACTTATGATAAGGGTAGTACAAGCATCATAGCACCTACACATTATGAAGATTCAACACCACATATCATGTATGATTCCAATGATGACGAGGATGTGATTGTACCTTGACATCATGATGAGATTAAACAAAGACCCTTAGCATTGCGAGATTTGGAAGACCGACTCTTGGTCACGGGGGAAAAAATTGTGCAGGTGTTGACGAGGGAAGATGATGCTCATAAATTCATTTAAGAACTTATGTGGAAAACCCAGATGGACGAGAGGCCAAAGGGAATTGTAGATGGAGTCACTAGTACCCAATTGAGCATCATCAAAGAGGCACTAGAGCAGATGAAATCCAATTTCTTGTAGCTATTTATGGATAGGGACCTTGCTTTTAAGTTCGTTGAAGACAAGGAAAGGGAGATTGAGGAGCTCTGTTACTAGCTTAGTTTGGCACACTCTTCATCATTGAATCCATCATATTTGGCAATAGTGACACATGAGAGCATGAGTGGCACTCATGATCTGAGGGAGGATCTTCTTATGATGATTCTACATGGGAAGCATTTAGATTTGCAAAAGTTTGAGGAAAGATTTGACACTAAGGATTATGACTGTGCGTACGTTTTGCATTGCAGGGATCATGAGCCGTTTGTTTTGGCTCAAGGCTTAGCTACATAGGAGGTAGTTAATTAAATTCCTTGTGGACCAACCAAAAAGGAAGTATATGCACCAATTGATTGGGGGACTGAGTATTAGGAAATATGTGGATACATTACTTTTGGATCTAGGTTCAGTTGATATTAATGGGGTAATTGATACAATGTCACATATAAGATACATGGTGGTACATGATGATATGGTGGTATGTAGTAGTATACATATATATACAATGGTGTATGGTGGTGTACAATGTGTTTTTGGGACATTTTCCCTGGGGAGACCTCCAGACAGGGACTTTAGATATATCATTGAGTTGGTTCACCTAGGAACGATAAGTGGATGGACAAGCTTAATGGAGAGGAATATTCCTCAGAGAATTATATTTGATTGGGATATCACCAGAGTAGGGACAGAGAGCATGATACCCGCATGATCGTTATAAGATGTTACATTGAATCCTTGGTCAAACCATTGGGGTTGAACAACATACCTGGCACTTTCCAGTCTTACAAGAAGTGGCCGTGGAATCTAGTGCTATTTTATGATGCCAATAGTATATTCAACAAGACATGGAGGGTTCACCTGAGTCATATGAGTGAGACAAGTATGATTATATCCATATTAAAGTTCTTTCATTTAGGCTATGTGGTCAGAGCATAGGAAGAGATACAGATTGTATTGGATCAGTTCACAAATATTTCAGATAAAGTGGTGGATGGCATTATCCACTACAAAGGTCACAAACACGTAGTCCTCGGGTCCACACTTAGGGAGAAGATTATGAGGGCTAGGTGTGATTCACCTTTGATAGAGAATTATGGGTACTTGTATGCATATGAGGCACCACATGTGACAGGGATACTTTCCATGGGGGTTCTTAGACTCCGTAGATCACTTCAATACACTGAAGGTGATCGAGATAGAATATTTTTCGGTATGGTTTGGTAAGGGATGAATAGATTGGCATGCATATAGTTGATTCCTAGTACTTGGTTTCCACCAGATGATGGCATACTAAAGACATGGCTCATTTTGACTATGATGGTTACCAGTATGGCATAACAACAACTGGAAGGTATTGGAAGTAGTGGAATTCCAATTTGGTGGTGGAATCCAGGAATTCATCTCAGTGATAGATTAATTCAGATGATGATGATGATGATCAACATAGCCATGAGAACGAGTGGTTTTATTTATTTTTGGGACCTCAGTATAGGGAAGGTCAATACTTACTCTATATGGCAAGGTAGACTCAAGGATGACCATGGATTTGGAGACTTAGACTTCACTGAGATACCTTCGTAGGGGAGGATTTAGGATGGTGGTTTCAATCCCTTCAGGGAGATCAACTTGGGGTTCCAGGAGAGGAGGATACAGACTTGGTGCATTGGTCCAATGGTGATGATTAGTATGGTGCATCGTTAGCACGATGGTACCTTTCCTAGATTATTTTGGGACCTTTCGATTGCATTGCTTGACCATTCAAATACTATTAAAGAGGAGAGCATCCATTTTGACTTTCTAGATTTTACATTTGGGCTTAGGAGTGATTTCTCGGAGGAGTGGTCTTACGAGGCATTGATTGATTTTATGCAACTTATGATTTCTTGTATTTTTAGGAGCAGGAAGGTGGATTCTTGTATTATCACCTTACAGACCAATGCTATGAGTAGAGGGTGCTTCACGCCATATAGACTAGTTTGGGATCTTGGTGAGTTTACCATCTACAAGGTTCTTGTGTTCGTAGGGAGGGACTTTGCAAATGAGATGTTGGGAGATTGTTCAGACGATGCTTGGATGATTGAAGTAGGCCGCGGTTGCTGGAGTGTTAGGGATTTACCCTTTGATACTTAGAGGCTAGGTGTCATTGGTTCCCTATCAGTTTGTGACCACAAAGACTTCTCTTGGATGTATGATTTTAAGGTTGGTTTGGTTGACATCTTCTATATCATTTCCTTGACAGTTTTTTATCAACTTCAGTTTAGGAGAAACATGAGGAGACATGCTAAGGTTTATATGTTATGGTTGGGAGGATTCTCTTTTTTGCTGCCCATGATTGAGTGAGCAACTGAGGTACATTGGCAGGATATTATCCTCAATAGTGGGGAGAATTAGTTGAGGTTGTAGGAGTGGAGGATGCAGTCTAGGCAGGAGGGTCAGACATTTATTATTAGGGTGGTGCAACGATAGCATGATACATCCTTTCTGGTGATAGCATGGGACCCTAGAATTTTATGGGTTGACAGTTTTGTAGCTGGGACAGATTGGAGAGAGAGTTTTTTACTTTTAGGAGCCTATTCATATGGTGTAGTGGATCAATTTACTAGGTGGGACATTATATGAAGAGTGTATTGAGTCTTCACAATATTTGGTAGATCTACTGATAGGTGGCCTTCATGGGGCTCCTGGGGTTAGCACATTGCGGGACAATATTGTGGGAGATAGGTGCTCCACATATTTCAGATGGGTTTGGGACCCAGGGATCATCATTAGTTTCAATTTGGTTTAATTTGTTGTTCATATGGGTTTGATGGCATTTCTTGAGGACAAACAATCTTTGGGAAGGGAGGATTTGTCATGTCCCCATTTTTGGATTCCTCTGTTCGGTAGTGGAAATGACTCCCTGGATTGTCAGTGAAGAAAAAGGGAGTCAAAGGGGGTTATTTAATGTCATTGAGTTAGGATATGTTATTTATTTAAAGTGATATTAAGGAAATAAAGTAACTTTAGATTAAGAAGTTACTTAACCATTATTAAAATTAACTTTTAATCTTAAAGTGAAATAAAAAGGGGGATAAGGGTTAAAATTTATTTAGTCAAAAAGGGAAAGTTATAGAAGTTATATTTGATTTAGTAAAAAAGGGGAAAGTTATAGAAGGAAGGGAAGAAGGATAAAAGGAGGGCTGAAACTTCATTTTGGATCAAGATTAATCTCTTTTGAGTGCTCTTGTGAGCCAAGGTTTTCGTTAGGGTTTTGGCAAAACCCTTCAACTTTTGGTTTGGTTTAGGTGGTGCAATAACCACCCTAGCTATATAAGGAGGATCCATACAGGGTCTTCATTGGAGCTTCAATTTTGGGTTTGTTTCATTTTGGAGGAATATCGTCTTGTGCAAGAGTTTTGCAAAACTTTTAGGAGGAGGCCATATTCATATTTTGCAACTACCAGGAGGGTTTCAGGGAAACCGTGATAGAGGACATCCCTATGGGTTTAGTATAGGGAGTCCTATGAGTAACTATGAAATATGAAGTTGTAGAGTTGTTTAGACATGGGCGATAATATTTCTATAATAGGTGTTTGAGGAGCATATCGGTACTGCACCAACGAGGGTTAGATGGTCCAAAGGAGGACACATCATCTCTTAAGGAGACTATGGAATTATTCCAGTTTTTGGATTGAGTTTGTAGTGTTTAGTGTTGAAGCTATTGTAGCAGCCTTTAGAGGTCTATTATTGTTGTGTACTAGATTCCATTCATAATAAAATTCCAATGTTGTCTCTTCTATTCTATGTGTATTTGCAATATGTTTGACAGAATGGTTACTAATAGAACATATGAAAATTGTTTGTAGAAAGTTATCAATCAAATTAAGAAAACATATGAATGAAAAGTGTTTGAAACAATCCCACGAAGAGAATAACACCATTGGACATAAAATATAATATCCTATCCTATTAATCATTGGGGATATTACAAATATGTTTGACGGAATGGTTACTAGTAGAACACATGCAAATTGTTTGTATAAAGTTATAAATTAGCTTAAGAAAGCATATGAATGCAAAGTATTTGACACAATCCCATGAAGAGAATAGTCACATTGGACATCAAATATAATATCCTATCCTATTAAGCATTGAGGATATTACATCGCCGACCGCGCAAGTTATTTTTTAATAATATTTCAAATTGAAATAAAGTGGTGTTGTTTACAAACAAATACATGCCAATGTGCTTGCTATGTACATAGTACACTGGTCATTGTGAAGGCATTTAAAAGAAAAATAATAGTGATAGGATGGTTTGGAATCCAATAAAATGAGTGGTTTCATTGCAATGGATAGGAAATTCCCATATATAATTAAACAAACCCTATAAAGAAATTGTTCTTAAAAAAATTCTTCTTGTGAAATACAAAAGGAGAAAAAAAAAACAATGAGGAAATTAGGGCCTCCAATACTCAAGTTAACTATGAAACCTTTTTTTTTGTTTGGGAATGCACTGAGAATTGTTTGAATTAAAGAGGAGAATGATAAAAGATCATCAATATAATGAAATAATATACTTGAAATTTCTCTTATGTAGATTTCTATGTGATCTATGATAATCCTCATCGAATTTGGGTCTTAAAAAAAAATCCACCTACTCTGAAATATTTGCAGATAAATATCTATTGTGAAAATATCCTTTTTAAATTTTGACAAACAAATAAAAGAATGAATAGGGTTTTCCTTTATAAACAAAAAAAATCAAATTCTCGTTCTTTTTTCATTGTATATTTCAACGCATTGATGATAAACACACACACTATTTTTTTTTTTTCAAAAGTTACATTTTTGGTGTGCTATATCATGAGTAGCGCACGAGTGTGGTGTGTACATATAACACATCAATTTATTTTCGTAATAAATTTCAAAGTATTGATAGTAAGTGTGTATTATTTTTTTTAACTTTCTTCAGTTGGTGCACTATACTGTTCGAAATGCACCAGTGCAAAGTGTATTTAATAACATGTTGGTGTGGTGTGTAAGTAATAATGCACCGTAAGATAGTCAAACTTGCCAATGCAAATTAAAACATCCATATTTAAAGTTTGTGGGGGTTTTATTTTGCGAAGGTAATAATGAAGGTCAGTCTTTGGTGCTTCTCTCAATTACTGATCCAATAAGGATACAGAGAAGGTTAAGACAACTCGGAACACACAGAAGAAAATCAGAATGCTTAGAATGGCTCCAACAGACAACAAAAGGGAAAAAACATCAAAGTTCCTAAAACTTAGTGAAAATGGCATAATCACGAAGAGCACATCGCAAGATTTCTAATAGCGCAAACGGCTCGTCAAATGGAGTTATGGATCAAAAGTTATAAGCGGTCAAAGTTCAGTCAAACTTGGTCAAACAGGCAAAAGTCAAAGTGACATGTGGCACCACTGCAAAGGTGACATGCGGCACAACTGAGTTGGCAAGATGACATGGCATGGAAAACACATGGGCATGTTCGGTGATGACACATGTCAACTTCATTGGCAAATCATATTGTGACAAGTGGCAGTTTTGGTGGACCAGTTATATGGTGCCATGTGGCCCAGTCATGGGATGCCACATGGCACCGCTCCAATGGCTAGAATGTGCAAAATTTTATTTGAGTCCTCAAGAGTCGACCTTGTGACCTCCAAGTAGCCCTAAGGCCCCACGCATCATCACTAACGACTACACCACACCTTGATCCTTGTTTGTCATATGGTTCAATTATTATTTAACTATAAAGTTTGTGCTAATGAGCCAAAAGAGGGGCTAGGCCTTTGGCCCAGCCTCTGGTTACGTATTGTACCACATGACCATAAGGTTCCGCCCGCCTGGGGGATTAACTCAACTGCCTCTAAATTTAGCCTTTCCTCCATTTTCATCGCCAATTTAAACCACCGCTAAACCAACGCCAGAATCTTCACCATAAGTTGTAACCACTTGCCAAAAGGGGAGGCCCATGGGATTGGACCCCGGGACCTCCGCCAACTAAATTATTAACTTAGCCTCCACTAACCACTCCACCAACAACCACATTTATTACATAACTGCTGCCAAATTGTATAAGAAGGGCTTTCCACTAGTGCATTCAGACACATGAGAGCGCAGAGAAGGGTCAGGTTGAGCGCATCCGTACAGTACGGATTTGGGTACATTTTTTCAAGATTTTGGCACGGATTTTGAGATCTGTCAGTCATTAATTGCAAGAGCAGTGGCACAGAAACCAAGGCAGGGGTGTCTTGGGGGCCCGAAAGTGTTCGATTTGGATTGAGGTGTGGAGACAATCATTTTTAGGTAAAATGATGCCATGAATGCAATGGTGGTGTTGGTTTTCTGATCTAAGAAAACCTTCTGTGGCTTAACTCCAGAATGAGGTATACTTATGTATTTTGCCCAATTCTTTTGTGGAGTTAAAAAAAACACCTACCCATTTGAGAGCAGGACCTAGAGACGTAGTCCACTAGGGACGAACTCCATTATCAAGTTCTTTGTGTTCATATTTCATGATTGTGTCTCTTTCATTTTGAGATTTTCCTTCTTTGTGGTGTACTTTTGTTTATGCTCATTTTATGCAATTCTTTAATAAGTCACATGACGAAAAGATCCAAGATCATGTTGGTATCAGAGCAGTCGTCTTTGACTTGAATTGTTGAGTATGAATGCTTACTAGGGCCAAGCATAAGCAGGGTGAAGGAACTCTTAAGACGTTCAATCCCGAAGTTGGCCGTACATCCCAAAGGAAGAAGATGGCATAAGAAGACAAGCATGATGAATGGGAGAAAAACTTTCACATGGTCTTTTATCGCATGTCAGAAATGGTTGAACGAATGTATGGAGATTACGAGAAGAGGATGAAGAAGAAGGAGAGGAAAAAGGAAGCACATGAAGATGATGATGCTTTAGTAAACCAAGGGGTTGGAGGAGATCCTCCCGAGCCTCCATCTTCGCCTTCAAGTTCTAGTTCTTCTTCCTCTAAGAATTCTCATCACTCTCAACATTCTAACCATAAATCCTCTTTTAAGAAACCATTATTAAATCTTGATGTAAAGTTTTCTTTACCTATGTTTAATGGAGATGCTAATCCTGAAAAGTTAGACAATTGGATTTGACAGGTTGAAGTATATTGTCATGTTCAACATATTGACGAAGAGGAAGTTAAAGTGCAACTGTCTTCTCTTCGGTTGGAAGGCACGACTCTCGTATGGTGGGAGAGAAAGCTACAGGACAAAAGTAAGTATGGTAAGGTTATTTCATCATGGTCAGATTTTAAAATAGAGATAAGGAAGAAGTTCTATCCATTAGGGTATTTACATAAAGAAATGATGGAATGGCAAACATTGAGACAGAGTAAAGGACAGAACGTACAAAGTTTCACAGAGGAATTTAGGAAGAAAGCTTTAGCATTGAATATTCCTTTGGATTCTTATGAAACTTTAATGAAGTATATTGGTGCACTTCATAGTTATATTCATCATAATTTTCTCTTGTTTAACCCCACTAGGCTTGATGAAGTTTGTGTGCAAGCCACTCACCTTGAGAACAGGGGGAAACATGTTCAAGAAGATCCCATGAAGAAACCTTCCAATTTCCCACAAAAGACTTTCAAGAAGTTCAAAAGGAAGGGCAAGAAGGCAACTATAGTAATGAGAGAAGGAGAAAAGCCATCTTGCACTCATTGCAAGAGGAGGGGTCACGATGAAGAACACTGTTGGAAACTACATCCAGAAAAGAAACATAAACAATTCAGTAGAAAGGGGAAGACAAAGACTGTTGCTACAGTGCAACAAGATCTTGGTTTTGAATAAGGAGATGAAGGAAAGATCACAGCAGCTGGAGTACAAGGTAAATACTCTCTTCATGCTAGTTCAAGTTCCAGTGATGAATCTCATATTGATGAACGAAAGAGGAATGAGTTATTTCATATACGAGTTGTATCTAAACATACTAAGATACATTATTTGACCCGGGTTCCCAAGTAAACTTAATATCTGAAGCACTTGTCAAGAAGATGGGTTTTATAACGAATCCACATCCAAAGCCTTACCCTCTTGGTTGGGTATGTGACAAAGAAAAACTTAATGTCACCAAAAAATGTTTGGGTTCATTTTGAATTACCCACGTCCATTGTCTCAGATCGAGATACTCAATTCCTTGGGGATTTTTGGACTAGCTTGTGGAGAATGATGGACACCAAATTGAAGAGGAGCACTGCTTTTCATCCACAGACCGACGGACAGACAAAGGTGGTAAATAGAACAGTGTTACTTTTACTTCGAGGCTACTGCAACAATCATCCTAAGTTATGAGATGAACAGATACCTTATGTAAAACATGCTTATAATCAAGCTTTACATTCATCCACTCAGATTTCTCCTTTTGAGACGTGTTATGGGTACCTACCAAAGGTTCCTATGGACTTGATTTATGGGAGAGATGTTGATGTGAATGAAGAATGCATAGAGGACAGAGCCTGCAAGTTCATCCATAGGATTCAATAGATACACTAGGCAGTCAGGGAACAGTTGGAGAAGAGTCAAGCACAGTATAAATCTCAGCATGACAAGCACAGGGTTGATCATCAGTTCCAGGTTGGAGACCGAGTATGGCTTCATATCAATAAGGAACGATTGAAGGGTGAAGGCAAGAAACTCAAGCCGATCCGATATGGGCCCTTCACTATTTTGGAGAAAAGAAACACTAATGCTTTTCGTTTAGATCTTCCACCTTATATGTAGATTTATTCAGTTGTGAACGTAGAGAACTTGAAACCTTTTGAACCTCCCATGATCATGGATCATGATGAGGAAGTTTCAATACCATCAGTTGATGAGTTTGCACCTGAGTACTTGGATGAGTTACAAGAAGATATCATCCTGGACAGAAGGATGAGGACTTCACGTAGGGGTGATGTTGATTATCTTTGAGTAGGATTAAAGGGCACACATCCAAGAAAGGCAAAGTGGATTGAGAAAAATAAGGTGAGGGAACTCTTCCCTCACTTACCAATTGATTGATGAAAGCTTTTGGTGGTCCAAAAATCTCTCAGTGGGAAGGCATGATCCAATAAGTATCCAGAGAAGGTTAAGACAACTCAGAACACACATAAGCAAATAAGAACTCTCAGAATGGCTCTAGAAGATAGCAAAAGGGAAAAAACATCAAAGTTCCTAAAGCTCAGTGAAAATGGCATAATCACGAAGAGTGCATCACAAGCTTTATAACAGTGCAAATGGCTCGTCAAATGGAGTTATGGATCAAAAGTTATAAGCGGTCAAAGTTCAGTCAAACTTGGTCAAACAGGAAAAAGTCAAAGTGACACGTGGCACCATTGCAAGGGTGACACGTGGCACAACTGAGTTGGCAAGATGACGTGGCATGGCAGACACATGGGCATGTTCGGTGATGACACATCTCAACTTCATTGGCAAATCATATTGTGACAAGTGGTAGTTTTGGTGGACCAGTTATATGGTGCCACATGGCCGAGTCATGGGCTGCCACGTGGAACCCCTCCAATGGCTAGAATGTGAAAAAGTTTATTTGACTCCCCAAGAGTCGACCTTGTGACCTCCAAGTAGCCCTAAGGCCCCATGCATCATCCCTAACCACTACACCACACCTTGATCCTTGTTTGTCATATGGTTCAATTATTATTTAACTGTAAAGTTTGTGCTAATACACCAAAAGAGGGGCTAGGCCTTTGGCCCAGCCCCTGGTTACATATTGTACCACATGACGATAAGGTTCCGCCCACCTGGGCGCTTAACTCATCCGCCTCTAAATTTATCCTTTCCTCCATTTTCGCCACCAATTTAAACCACCGCTAAACCAATGCTAGAATCTTTACCATAAGTTGTAACCACTTGTCAAAAGCTGAGGCCCGTGGGATTGGACCCCGAGAGCTCCGCCAACTAAATTCTTAACTTAGCCTCCACTAACCACTCCACCAACAACCACATTTATTACATAACTGCCGCCAAATTGTATAAGAAGGGATTTCTGCCAGTGCATTCAGACACACGAGAGTGCAGAGAAGGGTCATGCTATGCTCATTCGTACAATATGGATTTGGAAGCATTTTTTCAATATTTTGGCATGGATTTTGAGATCTGACAGTCATTAATTGTAGGAGCAGTGGCACAAAAATCGAGGCAGGGGTGTCTTGGGAGCCCTAAAGTGTCCGACTCGGATTGAGGCATGGAGACAATCATTTTTAGGTAAAACGACGCCATGAACGCAATGGTGGTCTTGGTTTTCTAATCTGAGAGAAGATTCTATGGCTTAACTCCAGACTGAGGTATACGTATGTATTTTTCCCAATTCTTTTGTGGAGTTAATAAAAAGACCTACCCATTTGAGAGCAGGACTCGGAGACGTAGTCCACTAGGGACGAACTCTGTTATCAAGTTCTTTGTGTTCATATTGCGTGATTGTGTCTCTTTCATTTTGAGCTTTTCCTTCTTTATGGTGTACTTTTGTTTATGCTCATTTTATGCAATTCTTTAATAAGTCACTTGACGAAAAGATCCCGGATCAATTACACACATCAGTACATCTTTATATGATAAAATGCACCGGTGGGGGAAAGAGAGAGGGGGAGAGAGGGAGAGAGAGGGAAGGGGATATAATGAGTGAGAGAGGAAGGGGGATACATAGTGAGGTGGAGAGAGGGGTAGATGCATGAGAGAGAGAGGGGAGGGGTATAGGGAGAGAAGGGGAGGGAGGGAGTCAACAAGAGAGAGAGAGAGAATCAAATTCACATTTTCTATGTTCGAGGAGGATATTTCTAGGAATCGAGTAACTATTTCAGATTTTGTAAATGATGGTTTAGGCTCAAATGTAAGAAAAAAAATAATTGTAATATGCAATGGTCAATTCCTCATATTTCATCTCATTTCGTATTTTTGGAACTCCTTCAAGTTCTCTCACGTCGATTGCAATACACCCAGATTTGATTGATAATTCATTTATCTCATTGAATTTTTGTTATGTATGTAGGTGCAACTTAATAATTGTTCATTGAATTTTGCAGGATCAAATTCACGATCGAGTTCAGATGCTCAAGATATTCCCATGGTCCCAAAATTTCACAAGCTCTTATAAGAAGAAAGATACCGCAAGCACATGTTTGATGAAAGGGAAATCTTCTTTACCCTACCAATCCTAACATGCCATCTTTTAGCAACGAACTTGGGTCAACGATATTACACTGTGAATTTGATCTATTTTATGTAGACTACCCTATATGGCATAAGAAAAAGATGATTGAGTAATTGTGTTTTTGGATTTTCAATGGAACTAATGTAAATATATTGCTTAATTCAACATTTGTTTTATAAATGGGTTTGTTTCAT
>ML846373.1:24608-35756 GCA_009831015.1 Picea engelmannii
AATCTTCCAGAAGGAAAAATTTGTTCCATCAAACAGAGGGGGATTAGAGGCTGAAGTCCCTTCATGACTTGTCATGTTTAAGCTTACAGATCTACCTTTGAATAAAAGGAACCCACTCTGATACCAATTGTTGAAATTACTAAGACAACTGAGAGAGGGGGTGAATTAGTTGTTACTGTGCTTAAACAATAATAAATCTATTAAACCATTCTTAAATTTTCTTCAAGTGACCATCAATATTACACAACATATAGACGATATAAATAATGAGCATCAGTCAAACATAAGATATACATAGAGACATTTTTTTATGAGGAAACCCATAAAGGGAGAAAACTTCTTCTTCTTCGAAATGATAGGCAGTCTTTTAAGTTCTGTACATCATCTATAATTGAGCACCAACTCAATGTGAGGCTACTACCTTTGTTTTACAAGCTCCAACTTGTTTGAGAGCACCAACTCTCTAGTTTCTCTAGCACCCACTAGAAGGAAGCACCAACTCTCCTAATTTTCCAGCACCAACTGGATGGAAGCACCAACTTCCAGTTACACAGGCTCCAACCTATATAACATAGAACACTTATTATCCCTTGCACCACCCTACCACCCTGGTTTCTCTGGCTGCAACCAGATGGAAGCTACAACTCCCGATGTTCAAGCTCCCACTTGAACCTCTAAGGACAACAGTCCTCCCTAGCACCTCCCAACCACCCTGGAATATAAATGAATAATTAAACAACCAACTACACAGATAAATCAATTCTTACCACTTCTTCTCTGTTCTGTAAATCTGGTCTTATTCTAACTGTTCTACAATTCTTCTCTTCCTTTGTCTGTTCTGCAATTCTGCTCTGCTTCAACTTGTTCTGTCATTCTGCTCTGCTTCAACTTGTTCTATCATTCTGCTCTGCTTCAATTCTTTTCCTCATCTGTTACTCTTCTCTGAGTTTTATCTCACATTGCGCATATTTTCAGTCTCACACTGCGCATCCTGTGCTTTTCCCTTTCTTACAGTTTAATTCATTTTTTGTCCAGAACCACCAACCACGCACAGTCTGTATCTTTTTATTTTATGCACCACACCCACAACAGTTACACTTCGCATCTTCTTAGGCAAAAGAAAACCGTCTAAGCAACTGGAACGCGAACCGATCAAGAATCATGAATCAGTTTTGCTAATTGATTCGTAACTGATGAATTAACTGTGAGAGAGAACAATAGCCCTCCAATCATATTCAAGTTTATCTGCACTATTGGATGAACTTTATTAATCTTGCCTTTAAATCGGGTTTTGACATTTCGGCATTCCTGTGGCCAAGTGTCTCGACACTTCATGTCGCGATCTCCGAAACTCCGATATAAAGATTTTCTATGCTAGCTCCTTTCTCTATATGACCATGGCCATGACCAAGTGATTATGCATAAAGTGATTTTCATGAATTTGCATTTCATGAATCTGGAGATGAGGCGTCTCGATTCTCCAAGTTGTGATCCCTGAAACCCCGAAATGGAGCTTATCTGAACTGACTCCTTCCCTTCTCGTGACCACTGACGGTGACCATAGGCTGTGCCAAAAGGCACTTCATATTTTGCAAGTTTATAAACTTCATTGAGTCTGATCGATGGTTGAAATATCCATAGATCCGACGGTCCATATATTATCGCGATCTTGCATCTCACGAGTTTCCACACCATGCTCCATTGACTCCAAGTCAACGACTTGTCCTATGATTCGACGGTCCAGATCTGATCTTAATTCAATGGCTCAGATCATATCACGATTTCACATATCATGATTTTGGCGTTCTTATGGTTATGTTTCTTGCCTCTCCAAGTCGCGATTCACGAAACTATGAAATGGAGTTCGATCAATGGTCCATATAACACCTTGATCTGACGGTTATGATTAAATCACGATTTCACATATCGCGATTTTGGTGGTTATGTTTCTTGCCTCTCCAAGTCGCGATTTGCGAAACTTCGAAATGGAGTCGAATCAACGGTCCAGATCATACCTTGATTTGACGACTACGATTAAATTGTGATTTCACATATCGCAATTTTGGTGGTTATGTTTCTTGCCTCTCCAAGTCGTGATTCATGAAAATCCAAGATGGAGCTTGGATCAATAGTCCATGTTCTTGGTGATCGACGATCCTGATCTTTTTGTGATCTGGCATCTTGCTATTCCTTAGATGGAGGTTCTCGTCACTCCAAGTCGCGATAGGCGAGACTCCGAGATGGAGCTGGATCAACGGTCCACAAGAAACCTTGATCTGATGACTAAGATAGTTTCAGGATTTCACATATCGCAAATTTGAGAGGTTAGGGAACCCCGTTCCTTTGACTTTCTAGTTAGTGACATGATGATCTTTCGCCATGTGTCCTGCTTGAAGATGGACGATCCTCCTTCTTTCGGGATTTTGTGAGCCCACTTCTCTTTGCACTTTAATGAACGTGCAGGTTCTCCCTGATCCAACGATGATCGAAACTTATGCTCAGATCTGACACCTGAGATCTGTCCTCCTATTCTGCGCATTCTTCTTGTCTACAATCAGATCTGACAGTCCTCCTTCTTTCGAGAATTAAAATGGGATCCAACGATCAGAAATGTTGCTTCTCCTCCCGAGCTTACTTTATTCCGCTTACTCTGATTTTTCCATCAATGATCTGCCAACAATCCTCTGCACTATCTCTTTTGAGCTTATTCGAATCTTCTCTGCAACGTCTTCTCATAATGCCCATCTATTACATACTTTATGTACTCATGCCATCTTCATTGTTGTACTTGCCATCAATGACAAGCAAACATGCATGCGTTGTCTGATAAATATTTGCCAACATGTATGTCGTAGTGGATAGGTTCAACAAGATGTGTATCATGATGCCATGTAAAAAGTAGATCACTGCTGAGGAGACTGCTAATCTCTTTTTTCAGCATGTTTGGGTTCACTTTGGATTACCCACATCCATTGTCTCAGATCGAGATACTTGATTCCTTGGGGATTTTTGGACTAGCTTGTGGAGAATGATGGAAACCAAATTGAAGAGGAGCACTGCTTTACATCCATAGACCGACGAATAAACATAGGTGGTAAATAGAATAGTGGTTTTGCTTCGAGGCTACTACAGCAAGCATCCTAAGTTATGGGATGAATAGATACCTTATGTACAACATGCTTATAATTGAGATTTATATTCATCCACTCGGAGTTCACCTTTTGAGATTTGTTATGGGTACTTACCAAAGGTTTCTATGCACTTGATGTATGGGAGAGATGTCGACGTGAATGAAGAACTCACAGAGGATAGAGCCCACAAGTTCATCTAGAGGATTCGACAGATACACCAAGAAGTCAAGGAACAGTTGGAGAAGAGTCAAGCACAATATAAAGCTCGACATGACAAGCATAGGGTTGATCATTAGTTCCAGGTTGGAGACTGGGTATGGCTTCATATCAGCAAGGAACGATTGAAGGGTGAAGGCAAGAAACTCAAGCCCATCCGATATGGACCCTTTACTATTTTGGAGAAAAGTGGCACTAATGCTTTTCGTTTAGATCTTCCACCTTATATGCAGATTTATTCAATTGTGAACGTAGAGAACTTGAAACTTTTTGAACCTCCCATGATCATGGATCAGGATGAGGAAGTTTCAATACCATTAGTTGATGAGTTTTCACCTGAGTACTTGGATGAGTTACAAGAAGATATCATCTTGGACAGAAGGATGAGGACTTCACGTAGGGGTGATGTTGATTATCTTCGAATAGGCTTAAAGGGCACACATCCAAGAAAGGCAAAGTGGATTGAGAAAAATAAGGTGAGGGAACTCTTCCCTCACTTACCAATTGATTGATGAAATCTTTTGGTGGTACAAAAAGCTCTCAGTGGGAAGGTGTGATCCAATAAGGATCCAAAGAATGTTAAGACAACTCATAACACACAAAAGCAAATCAGAACGCTCATAATGGCTCCAGCGGACAACAAAAGGGCAAAAACATCAAATTTCCTAAAACTCAGTGAAAATGGAATAATCGCGAAGAGCACATCATAGGCTTTCTAACGACGCAAACGGCTCATCAAATGGAGTTACAGATCAAAAGTTATAAGCGGTCAAAGTTCAGTCAAACTTGGTCAAACAAGAAAAAGTCAAAGTGACACGTGGCACCACTGCAAGGGTGACACGTGACACAGATGAGTTGGCAAGATGATGTGGCATGGTAGACACATGGGCATGTTTGGTGATGACACATGTCAACTTCATTGGCAAATCATATTGTGACAAGTGGTAGTTTTGGTGGACTAGTTATATGGTGCCATGTGGCCCAGTCATGGGTTGCCACATGGCACCCCTCCAATGGATGGAATGTGCAAAAGTTTATTTGAATCCCCAAGAGTCGACCTTGTGACCTGCAAGTAGCCCTAAGGCCCCACTCATCATCGTTAACCACTACACCACACCTTGATCCTTGTTTGTCATATGGTTCAATTATTATTTAACTGTAAAGTTTGTGCTAATGCGCAAAAAGAGGGGCTAGGCCTTTGGCCCAGCCCCTGGTTATATATTGTACCACATGACCATAAGGTTCCGCTCGCTTGGGGGCTTAACTCAACCACCTCTAAATTTAGCCTTTCCTCCATTTTTACCGCCAATTTAAACCACCGCTAAACCAACGCTAGAATCTTCGCCATAAGTTGTAACAACTTGCCAAAAGGGGAGGCCCGTGGGATTGGACCCCGAGAGCTCCACCAACTAAATTCTTAACTTAGCCTCCACTAACCACTCCACCAACAACCACATTTATTACATAACTGCCGCCAAATTGTATAAGAAGGGCTTTCCGCCAGTGCATTCAGACACATGAGAGCGCAGAGAAGGGTCAGGCTGAGCGCATTCGTACAATATGGATTTGGGTGCATTTTTTCAAGATTTTGGATCTATTTTATGTAGACTACCCTATATGGCATAAGAAAAAGATGATTGAGTAATTATGTTTTTGGATTTTCAATGGAACTAATGTAAATATATTGCTTAATTCAACATTTGTTTTATAAATGGGTTTGTTTCATATTTAGTATTGGGAAAAAATGTTAATGCTTCTTATAAGTGTTTGGTATAATATTTGAATACATTAAAAGCTTTGTGTTGCTAATATTATTGATGTAATTCTCAATATTTTTACAATCAAGATTTTGATCACGAGTGACCTGTCCACCATCTATCGTTGCAACCCACTATGATGTCAAGTCATGATATTGATGCTAAATGAAAATAACTCAAAGAGGAATCATACCGAGAATGGTTGAAACAACCACCTATTCAAATTCCTCTACGTCCTAAGTCACCAATTAAAAAAATCGATGGTAACATTAGTTCTTCACATGTTGGGGATGAAAGAAATGATATAAAGGTTGGTATGGATGATTTGTTGTGGGATACCCAGGCCATGGAGGGAATGTTGTTAAATGAATTACAACAAAATGAACTAGGGAATTCCAGTGATGTCGTAGATACCTTCTATCTAATCCTGGAATGTAACATCCCCCAGTCCAACTGAAGAACATTATGGTGCATAATAACTCATAAATTAAAACTTTCTACTAATAAACCTATTTCCTGTAGCTTTTAGCTATGAATTACAACAAAAAATAACTACTATCTATTACCATTAAATTGATGCATCTACAACATACTAAAATAGACATGAATGCAACTTAATAATTCAACACAACAACATATAAATCATTCTTAAATACACAGAGTTCATGTACACAATTTTAACTCATAAACACAACACATACACAGATAAAACACTTATCTTTTATAATTAGTTGTGCAATCAAGTACCCTGGACAAATGTTCCACCCAACCATAGACTGATTGTTCCAAATCTCAAGAGCCAATCACCCCCAGGCCGAGGCTAGTAATCCACAAAAGAGGGTGGTCTCTCACTGCCCATCCTAACTCATAAAAACCCACAACCCACTGGTATTCTCCTACAACTATCCTTATTTTCCACCAACTATCTTCCTCTTGACCTTCCCAACCCAAGGAATGTACCCCTTCACTGATCTTAGTCCCTCATGTGTCCCATTTGTTTATTATGGTCTCTCTATCACAGGTAACCATGAATCTCTCAGTTGGGAACTCAAGGGAACTTGATGCCAGGAAAACTACCAACAACATAAAAAAACAATTGTTTTACAGTGCAACTCACACAGGAGTTCACTCTTCAGGCCTAAAAACCTAGATCTTCAGTATTTAGCTCCAAATATTCTCTAAATCTACTCCAACATGCTCTAGAATTCACCTTCCATGGTTACACCATCTCCAAGATCCCTTTCCTGCTCTCTACATGCTACTCATGCACAAAAATGAATGTGTAAAACGGTTGTAGTTGCCCATACACATTTCATCTCTTTGGATTAATTGTTTGACTCAAACACTTCCCCAAGATGATTGTAATCATCCCCCCATGTTCCCAATAACTTTGGATATGACCTCTCACACGTATTCAATGGTTAGATTTGGAAACACTCAATACAAAATTAGAAGGTTTATATACCAATAACAAATTTAGGAAAAATGGCTTGAATTAATATACATGGGTAATTTGCCCTTGGACCCCTCTTGAAAATTTTCTTATAACCTCCCCCCTCTTGTGGATTAATTCATCCCCCATCTCTATCCATGTCCCCTTGGCAGTTGGCGTCACATTTTATTGTTAAAACATAGAAATACAATTCACATATTGCATCACTTTGGTCATAGCCACACATTATATCTACATTAAGCATTAATTAAATTGGGTATTATAGTGGGGATGTTACATCCCCCCTCCCGTACAATTGTGAATTTTTCTCAGTGCACACTATGTCGATATTCATATACGCAAATTTACATTGCAATACTTAGAAAATAAAAAATTATGCAATTTCACAACTCCAACAGTCGTTTCAACCAAAATATCAAGTTACTCTCAACCTGTAGACCCAAGGAATGTACCATCTGTTTATTAGGGCCAACCCAAAGAATGTGCCATTCTTTTATTAGGTCTCCCAACACAGTTTTCTAGGACTCTAATATATGGTCTCAGAACTCTAGCTGCTCAATATGGAGTCTTGCATTCTGTTTTCTTCAAAACTGTAAAAAATTATGTGTATTCTTCCTGCATGTTTTCTTCATGCTCCCATGTAACATCTTTAGGACCGTAGTAGATCTATTGAACCTTTACCATACCTATGGCCTTTTTCCTGAGCACTTTTAATTTCTGGTCCACGATGCGTACTGGTTCCACCCAAAAATCCCCTTTGTGCTCCACCTGGATCACATTCCAATCAATTATGTGCTTAGGGTTAGACACATATTTCTTTAATAATGACACATGAATTTCATTATGCACTCTCATGGATGCATGCAATGCTAGAATGTATGCAACTGACACTATCTTTTCTAATATTTCAAAAGGCCCACAATATCACGTTGCCAACTTCAAGAAACTTCCTATTCTTATCCAAAAAGAAATCACCTTCACTTTTTAGAGAACATGTTCCCCCACTTTAAAATATCTAAATACTATATTCTTATCTTCATAACTTTTCTACCTATTTCTAGCAAAATTTAAATTCTGCTTAATCATTTTCATCTATTCTTCCATTTTCTTTAACAAATCTGGCCCAATAACTACTATGTTTGTTTGATTTTTCCAACTCAATGATGTGTTACACTTTATGCCATACAATGCTTCAAATAGACTCATTTTTAACGAGGCCTGATATCCATTGTTGTAGGCAAATTGAACTAAATGAATATAATCTTTCCACTTTTATGGGTGATCCATCACATACATTTGAATCATGTCTTCAATGATTCTATTAGTCCTCTATGTTTTCCCATCTGACTCTGGGTGATACGTTATACTGATATTTAGATTTGTCACAAAGCCTTTGAAAAAACCTTTCCAAAAATTTGAAGTAAACTTTGGATTTGTGTCTAAGACTATTGCCTTAGGCACCCCATGTAACCTGACAACCTCTTTCATGTATATTTCTACAACATTTTCTACCTTGTGTGTAGTCTTCACTGGAATAAAATGTGTTGCCTTAGTTAATTTATCCACCACCACCATGATGGAATCATGCTACTTCACTACTCTGGGAATCTTTGTAACGAAGTCAACTGTGGCAAATTTCCACTTCCATTATGGAATGGGCAATGGCTGCAATAACCCAGATGGATGCTTATGTTTAGTCTTCACTTTCTGACACTCTAGACATCTGGCTATGTAATTAGCCACTTCCTTCTTCAATACTGACCAAAATTATTGGCTTCTTACAACTGTAATTGTCTTCTGATATCATGGGTGTCCAACATATGACACATTGTGCATTTCTTTTAGTACTGCATTTTTCATCTCATTGGAATTAGACATAAATAATTTTCCTTCAAACATGAGAATTCCATCTTCTTTCTGCTCATAACAATTAAATTTATGCTGAAAATTACATTGCTGTAATGTTTTCTTTTTGTTCAAATACTTCTGATTTGAATTTGCAGCTTCAATAATTTTATCTTTTAAATCTGTCATGTACATGCTAATGGTTGTAATATGCCTCAAATGAGATCTCTGTCAGTCAATTCTATTGATTAAAAATTCCGTTACACTTAATTATCGACCTGGGAAAATGTAAACTTATGTTGTATAAAGCAAAGTATATGCAAGTATCTAGTTTTCTTTTCTTTTGAGAATTTTATAAATCACTATCTAGTGATTGGTTTCTTTCTATTGTTTTTCATAGGAGTAACTAGATCCTGTAGGCCATCATTTGCTTCTTCAGACTCAATAATTTTAATTCTTGGCTGCTCTAAAAATTCAAGAACTTGATCTTTTAATCCTTTGGCCATGATTCTGGTAGTTCTTCGAGGTATATCTTTTATCTTATTTACAATTTTTTCCCTTGAAGCCTCAATATAGGTTTACTTGCCTTTTTTTTCTTTGATTTCTATGTTTCCTCTTGCATTAGTTCTTTTCCTTTTAATTTTATTGTCTGCACCGATCCTAACCCACTTTTCTTCTTTACTGCTCACAATTTTATTTGAGACTTATGATCCAAGATCCCATCCTCAACTTATACATCCTCGTTGTAGGATACAATTTCAAAATTTGAATGCTCCACCTTCGAAACCCCAACTGTACCTCGCTTGCAATTTGAACCTCGCACCTATGTCTCCTCTAGAGTGTATTTGAAATGATTTCTCACCAGGAACACTTCCCAACTATCATTTTTCTTAAGTAATTTGGCTTCTACTAGAATGTTTACAAGCCCATGATGATATAATCTCTTGTCTATGTTTCTAGGGTTATTTTGAATGTTAGAAGCCATTTTTTTAGACTATTGAGTAAAAGGTAGGGAAAATTAATTGTATCACCCTTGAAATGCATCAATAGACAGAAGTGGTAGAAGAATACCAAAACATACCTTCCCTCGCAGGTCATATATTTATACATAATGAACAAGATATCTTTCCACTTCTTCTTCAATGTGGCCGCGGGTAGGCCCTTGCACTACCAATTTGCAGCCATATTAGGGTTTATGAGGAACTCCTTCCATGTATTCCCTGTGATATTCTAGTTCTTGAACCAATTTTATCCATCTCTAGATAGTTCCATGGCTTCTACAATGAAATAATTTGTCAATACCAACTGGACATCTCCAATCTGAGCCTCAACCCCATCAAAAGACCTCACAAATGTCTTCATTACTTCACTGTCATACCCCTGAAATTTTTGAAGAAATGGAATCCATCCTACTTTCTCAAACCTATTTTTTCACTTTGGATAGACATAAAAAATTCTATTCCAGTGGGTTCATGTCTAACTATATGCCCCATTACAAAAATCTCCGTATAAGAAAGTGAACCCTCAAAATATTCCTACATCACACAATGCTGGTAAATATGAAAAAAAAACAGAGTGAGGAATACAATAATAAAATATAGAGTTAAAAGGATGCGATGATGGATGAATGAAGGACTGCGATGATGGGAGAGTTAAGGAGTGAAATTGTGTGAATGAGCTCGGGAATCAACGAGGTAATAATGATATTTTGATAGGAAATGATGGAATTTTTCATGTTGATTTTTTGCACCAGTTTAAATTATTGCAACTCAAGTGGGTAAATCATGTGAGATTTGAAAAATTGACATATACAATCATGAATTGTCATGGGTGTCGAGCATGGGTTTAATTTTTGTATTCACTAAGTGTTTTTTCCATACTTTCAATATTCAAAAAATTCAAAATGTAAAAACAATCTAAATTTACCTTTGATATACCTGTAATTCAAAATTACCATTTTTGAAACTAGAGTTGAGGTAATAAATGCAGGATCTATTTCTACAGTTTGTAGAGTTGTAATGGATTATAAAACTTCCCATGTTAATATGGAGACCGAAGAATTTGATGATGTCGATAAGGCTATTGGTAGAAATGAATTTCATGACAATTTGCATGAAATTTATATTATCGTTCGGATCTTGCAGCTATGCTGATAGGTTCAAATGAGTTGTCGGAGTTAATATTTACTATGCATTTTGAAAATTTTCTAAAGAGTTGATGTAGAAGGTGTTGATGATGTTGGTTAAGATGTTGGTGCTACTGCTGTAGACACTAAAGATGTTGATGAAGAAAAATGTTGCAAATGAAGATTTTAATTTTATGAAAAATTTCCTAAATTTTCCAACTTCTAATTATTCCTGGGCTTGTAAACTGATACAAAAAATTAGTGTTACTTGATTGCTTTGAAGAGTAGTTACAGAAAATGCCTGTAGCTACATAACCAATAACTTTCTACAGTTGTAGAACCAATAACTTTTTGTAGCCTTCATGATGATAAACTCTAAAACTAAGCAATCTGATCATTGTTGTTGGACCTATTTCTGAAACTATGCAAGACATTTTTTGAGTATCTAAATGTTGTGAAGAGATGATTATCTACAGGTTGAGAAAAAATCACTGTATTGATGGTGATTTTGGAACAAATGAATCACAAAATGAATTATTTGTTTAGATATTAAATGCTAAATTATCAAACAGGGGTTGAAATGTCCTGGATTTGTTTTGAGAAGTTCGTAGAATTCTACTC
>ML846376.1:23307-35753 GCA_009831015.1 Picea engelmannii
AATTTGTTTTTTAATCTCAACATTTTCCATAACTGACATTCTATACATACCAATGTTTGGAAGTGGACAATCTTGTTGTAACTGAATTTCATGTTGGATTCCTCTTTTTGGAGGTAACCCCTTAGGTTCTTTAAACATGTCATTATACTGATTAACAACTTCAAATAGATTGGATTTTAACTTTTCATCACAACCTTGAAATACTTCGTTCTCAACATCATTTTTAGGTTTGATCATTAAGAGAATGAAATTCTTACTAGCATTAACTAACCTCTTCATTTGCCCTGCATTTATAATTGATAAATTCATCTTCTTAGTGTGAGATCTAACAATGTACTCAACCCCATCTTTAAACAAATGATACTTATTCTCATGACGATAGAAAATAGATTTTCTATGGTACAAATATGGGCTTCCCAACACAATACCACAAATATCCAACAAAATAACATCAAGCTCTACCTCATCAATGAAATTTGCAGTGATAGCAAACCTATGTTTACACTTCCTTGTTACTTGTAATTTAGCATTATCACATATCCAACCAAGAGGGTATGGATTAGGATGTGTACTTGTTTCCAACTTGATTTTCTTAACAGTCTCTTCAGAAATAAGGTTTGCTTGAGATCCAGAATCAAATAACGTGTCTATCTTAGTATGCTTTGAAACAACCCTTATATGAAAAAGTTCAATTCTGGTTTTCTCTTATTGAGTTACTTTGACATTAGTATTACTTGAAGAGCTAGTACTTGCAATAGAACCATTACCTTGGTAACCCATGGTTGCGATCTTCGTTTCATCACCCGAATCTGAACCTAAATCCTGTTGAATAGTCGCAATAGTCTTTGACTTCCCTTTGTTGTTGTTGCCAAACTTTTTGGGTCTTCTTTCAGGATGAAGCTTCCAACAATGGTCTTCATCATGGCCATATTTTGAACAATGTTTACATGTGAACTTTTCTCCCTCTTTCTTCACAGAAGCATTCTTCCTGCCATTGGCGTTGAAATTCTTATTTCCCTTGTCTCCATGGCTGAATGTCTTCTTGTTACCCTCATGAGTATCATTTCTTCCTCTTGTTTCCAAATGAGTAGCCTGTACACAAACTTCATCTAGATTCGAAGGATTAAACATGAGTATAGTATGTCTTAAATAACTATGTAAAGCTCTAATATATTTGAGCAAAGTTTCCTGAGAAGATAAATCAACTCCCAAAACCAAAGCTCTTCTCCTAAATTCCTAAGTAAAGATTTTCACACTCTGTCCTTTATCTTGTCTAAAATTCTGCCATTCCATAGTTTCCTTTTGTTTATATGCCAATGGATAAAATTGTTTTTTAGTTGTGATAATGAAATCATTCCAAGAAAGAAAAAATTTACCATGCTTTTTCATTTCCTCCTGAGTCTTGTATTCCCACCAAATAAGTGCTGCACTATCCAATATTAACGAAGCAAGCTGAATTTTGGTTTCATCATCTTGATTTTTTTGTATTCTACAATATACTTCAATTTGATGTATCCAATTATCTAACTTCTCAGCATTAACTTCTCCATTGTATATTGGCAATTCAAATTTTATATCAAGCTTTAATGAAGGAATTTGTGAAGGAGTTTTACCATTCCCCTTTGGAGAATTTAGAATAGGTCTTGAACTGGTAGAAGAAGAAGAAGAAGAAGAAGAAGATGATGATGGAGGAGAGGGTGGTGGAGAAGCACCATTACCTCCATTTCTGTCTGGAGGTTTGTCACCACTGCCTCCCTTATGCATTGAAGGGTTGGAGCCTTCACCCTGTGACAATATGTTCCTTTCCATCAAGATCTTCATCATCTCTCTCAGCTCCATGAAATCCTCTCTGAGATCTTCATTTTTGGCAGGAACACGTTCATGACTTTCTGCATGAGCCATGCTTGGTGAATGTCTCCCTGAAACTTGCGGTGATGGTATATGCTTCCTCCTTGTCGGATGAGAACTTGGCTCCACAAGTTGAACTTCTCCTCTTGTGAGTTTCAACCTTGTGAGCATCAGAAACAAAACTTGCAAACAATCAAGTCTTCAAAAACCAGTGCTCTGATACCAACTTGATCTAAAATTGAAGAAGACTTGAAATACTTGAAATTATTTGCAATGTAAATGTTATGTGTTTAAATCAAAAGGATCAGTTTGCAACACATATATTAAGGGATTATTTATGCAAAATACACATAGACAGTAGCATAATCAATGAACATAAGTACATAAACACAACAATTTGATACATGAGCTCACCCCTCTCTTGGGCTACATCTCCTAGTCCAGCCTCCAATGGATCATTATTATTAATTGATCAAAGTGCTCAAACACTTGTCTTACAATGCTCAAACTAAAAAATCGACTGCTCCAATGGCTTCAGAGCATACAAAAACCCCTGTCTAGGCTCTTTCGGCACCTCAATCGATCGAAAAACGAAGAAGTTAGGCCTCCTGGAAGTCTCCCTCTTCAAGCTTGTTGTCTCTACATCTACAAATTACACCCTTGTCAAATGAACCTGGCACACACGCAATTTAAAGTGTGAAAACCCAGCACCGGGCACAACTGTGCCAATGGTGCAAATCCTAGGATGGTTAAGGGCATGCCAGCCCCTAACCGCCTAGCACCTGGGTGTATGAGGGTCATGTGACCACGCGCATTGGCAAAAAGTGGTTAACGGTTGAACCGCTCCAACTGTATTAACCCCCCCGCGCTCTGGCCATGGGCACATGAGTCATGCCATAAGACTGTGGCTTACAATCATAAAACCTGTGCTCCAACTGTTGTCTATACAATATGTGGTATGGACATATGTGCAATCAAATGACCGTGGGCCGGGGCTAAGCCTCGACCCGGCCCCTCGCCAATGGTTACAGACTTTAAACTTAAATAAATATAAACTTGTTTATATAACAAGGCACAATCCATAGTCCATTGGTCAAAGGGTCCTTGCGAAGGCGCTCAAGTGGTGGGGAGGTCCGGGGGTTGAACCCCATGGACTCCAATAGTTTTACATAACAACCATAAACCAATAAAGGGGTGCCACGTGGCACGATATCATTCGACCATGCCTACCAATTAAAATCTACCACGTCATTCCTGCCATGTCATCGTAATGTCGTACGACCCTGCTACGTCAGACTGTATGGACTTTATAGACTATACAGTCAGCATCATTTTTTCTTGCCTGTTTGACTTGGCGAATAGATTGCAATATCTCTCGCTCTTGACATCCATTTGAGATGAAATGAGTTGGGTTGGCTTCGCAAAAATGAGGCCTACGCTCTCGTTTGGTTTGAATCAATTTCAAGCACTTTGAATTTTTGAGCAAAATTTAATCCCCTGATCACTCTCCCTCCCTCTCCTCTCTCTATCTTGCGTGTCTCACCCACCCTCTCTCTCCCTCTCTCTCCCCCCCTATCTCCCCCTCTCACCTCCCTCTCTTTCTCACCAACCCTTCTTTGTCTCTCCCTCTCGTCAACGCTTCTTTGTCTCTCTCTCTCTTGTCGACCTCATATCTCCCCCTCTCCTCGGTTCTCTATCTATTTATAGAGAACCAACTGAAAACTTAAAATCTAGATTTTGGTGGCCAAGGGGTTTTTCCATATTTTAAAGAAAAGTAAAAAGTTGTGAACAAGGTTTGTGAAATATATTAATAACCTATTAATTAATAAATATGAAAATATAAAATAGAAGAATGGTAAATGATACACCTTTTAGCGATTAACCAGTTAAGGAGAAACCTGGAGTGGAAGGGTGATGTGATCTGGTTGATTAATAAGTAGGCAGAGGTGTACATGGCGGAAGAGAAACCTGTGATGTCATCTGATTTGGTTTGAACCCAACTCAGATCAAAACCCAACCCACTCTACTTATGGATGAAGCACTAGCGGATCCATATCTTTTTAGAGAAACACAAATCTCAGATCATTTATTAAAAACCCACTATGCTTAAAACAAAACCCAACCCTCAGTACAGAGCCCAACCCAAGAATAAATTAGCATAAATTAAAGAGATTATTACTAAGAATAGGGCTAATAATTTAACGTACTTGGAATTGAAGTCTCATAATTATTGAGAAAGAACATTGAGCTCATCTGCATTCTCGATTGCCCTGAAGCTCGTTTTCCTCCATTCTCGATTGCCCTGAAGCTCGTTTTCCTCCATTCTAGTCCCATCCAACCTAAATTCATTGCCTCTATTTCAGCCCATCCTAGCCTCCTCCTCTTCTATCACATACTGATTTAGACATAGACTATTAAAAAACACTCAAACTTAGAATCAAACAACTGAAAACACACAATAAACTTAGACCGAGAAGCTCAATCACAGAGATGCATAGGAAAACAATAGAAAAAACACAACACACAGGAAAACAACCGAAAACACACAACAAACTGATATTCCACTGAGACCAAGAAGCCCAATGACAGAGACACACTAGAGCATAGATAGAGAAGGAAAGAGAAGGGAAATGTTGAAATTAAATGAAATTTGAGATTTATGTATCCTTCCTTCCAACGGATAAATGATTTTCCGCATTTGGCCCTCTTCTACACAAAATCGTTGCAGATGAGACAAATTTGTTGTCTCTCTTCAAAAAATAAGGACTTTACCCTCTGGATTCGACAGATGGAACTGTTAGCAAATGATTCATTATTTTCTTCTAAAAAAGCATGAGCAAACGTTCAAGAAAAGCATGGAACCATTGAAGAAAATGTTGCTCTCATGCTTTTCTTCAACCGTTATTCATGCTTTACTTTCAGTTTTTATTCATGCTTTTTCCCTGAGTTTGCTCTGATTCAAGATTTTTAAAAATTAGATAATTACATCTTATAGTTTTTATTTTATTTATTAAATAATAAAATTAATAATAGTTTCTATTTTGTTTATTAAATAATAAAATTAATAACAGTTTTTATTTTATTTATTAAATAATAAAATTAATATGGTTTACTTGATTTTAATTTATATGAACTTCAAGGTATTATTTCAATCCCTAAGGTGGAGTTGAAGCTCTATGAGATTTGATGGTTTTTTAGCATTTAATACATTTGATAGTTTTTTTACACATTTAAAATGGGTTTTGATAGTTTTTTTAGCATTTAATACATTTGAAGGTGGATTTTCATTTTTTGTCAGTGCACATTCTGATAAATAGTGCATTGAAACTCCACTCCAACTTTCTTCATTGCCTTTATTTATGTTTTTTCAAAAACAATCCAGGTGGAATAAATTTTAAACAATGTGTATTCTTTTTCAAGTGGAATAAATGAGAATGGAGTTTAGTTAAATTTGGTCTCACAAAACAACCCGGTGGAATTAATTTTAAGCAATGTGTATTGTTTGTCAGAGGATGTCTACCCTCATATTATACTTTTAATGTGAATTTTAGTTTAGCCACGATGATGAGTATCCTCATAACTTAGGATATTTCTAAATAAAACATTCTTTGACATTTCCAAAAAAAATGTTCTTTTATCCTAACAAAATCTTCATAATTTCAATAATACTGTTAGTTGATTCCAATTCACTTCATTCTCATCATAATTTAAGTCAGTGCCAAATAAATCATAATATTATTTCATTCCAATTCAACTCATTTTCTAACCAAGCATTTATTGTTTGATTTTAGGTGTACATGATATCGAACTTCATTTATTTTATATAGAAGATTTTAGGTTTAGTAAACATTAAGAGAAAAATAAATAGAAATAACATCTAGAAAGGGATGAAAAGAAATAAAAGTAATTAATTTTATTTGAATAAATAATAATAATAATCTATTTTTAAGGTCACCAAGCCATACATCCAATTGATTTATGAAACCTCCTCAACCGAGCTGGTAAAGTCTATATAAGTATACTTTAAGAAAGATGTAAATTGATTTATTTATTATAATTTTTGTATTTTTTCCTACTAGTGTTTGTTATTTTTAATTTTTAATTTTTTATTGATATGCTTGTTTCCAATATAGTTTATTAATATTATATATGTGACACATCTTTTATGTTATAGGTATGAACTTGATAAATATTTTTTGATAATCAAATATGATCACTATTCATAAATCTATGTTGAAAAAAAAGTATGATATAGTTACACTATTAAAATTGCCATTTCTTAATACACTTAACTACTCTTGGTGAAATAATAACAATAAATTTGATACGATTTACACAATTTAATTTTTTGTTAATTTAAAGAGATATTACATGTTTATTAGGCCAATCTAAATTTACAGAGCTATGGAAAAAGGAAAATCTTAGAAAGATGAAGATAATATCCAAGAGAGATGAAGCTTTTTCCAGCTTGATCTCAATCCTCCACGCTATGGAAAAAAAAGGTTTAGAAAATGTGAATGAAGGAGAATATGATTGTTCTGAGGAACAAGGATGTGTCTACATCTCGCCTGACACAAGCAATACATGACTACTAATATGTGGACAATCATCAAACCAACCCAACGCAACCAACATCAATGACACAAGAGACTAGAATCTTCATGAAGAGTGAGTAACAACACAATAAAATGTTATAGAGCAAGGTGCAACACATCAATTCCAAAAGTGATTGTCATCATCAAGAAGCACAAGATGCAAGCCCAGTTATCATACACATGTATCGATCAATATGTGCAATGATCCAATCAAAAGGATTCATGTGCCCATATGACGAAAAACATGATTGTAAATAAGGCACAACAAAACCATTCTAAACCTTCAACGCCAGTGAGAAATAAAAATCAATGAATCAACATTTTCATGGCACACAAATAGATAAACAACATCCGATCATTAGTGGCCTTTCACCACACACAACCAGATAACTCTAATATTTATAAAACACTTTAATTGACCTTAAAATTCACGAGTGTGCAAGAGAGATGACATACACAATCTATCTAGCAATAAAAACCTTGAGGCACAATTCTATTCAAAGTCCATGCGTGCTATTTAATCAATCAATCATTAAATAGAATCCAAGGCATGATAATTTATATGCCTTCTGGGGTCCTTTATTTAGTCACACAAACATCATGTTCAAGTGCTCAATAACTACATTCATTCACTTGGCAATTTAAATAAAGAAATGTGTTAAGAACCAAAGACTGAATAAAAAAGCACCACAACAGATATAGAAGAACAATATAGAAAACCTTCTTTATTACTATCAAACCCTTAGGGTAGGGCAACACCATACAATGGATCCTATTATGGAAGGGATCCTCTCATGTTCACTTGCCTCTTCGAGGGGACATCCTCCTATTGAGCTACTGCTCCAAAGACAATACTTCTCTTTCATGTCTCATTACATTGCTTGAACCCCTTTATATAGTGCTACCATCACCTAAGAACCTTCTAGAGGAGGAATCTTCTAGAAGTAGAACCTTCTAAGAAGTCCTCTTACATTTATTATATCTAACTACCATAGTGGGCCTTATTTAATAATATAGTGGACCTAGTCCACCTTACATTGAATGACCTCCACTATTATCACTACGGGCCCTCTGGGCCCCCCCACTACCTCTCTAGCTACCTTACATTCCATCCCCCTTATGAAAGCGTTGTCCTCAACGCTTGATGTACAACCATATACCAGGGTCCCATGGATAATTGTGGACCGTAATGCTGAAGAAGACTGAATAACCAAAGTCCCATGTAGAAAGGAAATCCACCATGCTGAAGTAGTCCAACCACCATTGTAAGCCCGGGTCCCATGTCCAAGTGTTCATGTGAACTCCCCGTAGAAGATTTTGGAACCCAATAACCAACTCCAAATGATGCTCCAAAGACTGACACCTATCATGTGGATCCAAATAAGAAGATCCATCCACATAGTGGAAAATGGTCATAGCAGAATCTGAAAGGAATAATACCACTGTAGAATATGCAAACTGAATGCTGGTAACTAGTTCCTGATCTGGGACATTGATGTTCTCTATAGAATGTGGAGTAGAGTCATCAAATAAAATATGGAAGTGGTTGTCATCCCAGAAATGACAACTATTCATATACCAATCATCACAATCGTCTTCAAAATCATACCAAGCATATCTTTCTTGATTATATTCATTCATGAGGCCCTGCATAAGAAATATCTCCTGCATGTCATTCAATGAATCTTGAATACTATGAAAACTATCATTGAGGCCATATGTGAGGCTGGCTGTGAGGCTACGTGTGAGGCTGTTTGTGAGGCGATGTGCAAATGCATCCAATCTGTCATCCAATTGGGTTTTGAATGATTCAAGAATTTCTTTCAATGTTTGAGAAGAAATATCCATATGAGCACCCTATGAACTCTTCGATCCTGCAGCCATCATGGAAAAACTCAAAAAATAAACCCAAGAAGTTTCGGCAGAAAATCGCGGTTTTTTCTGGAAAAACCCTGAAAAACTGTTGAACTTGAAATGCTCATAACTTCACTTCCCGGACTCCGTTTCGGCTGATTTTTTTTTTGAAATTGGGTGAAATTGTGAGAAGAAATCAGATCTGTAATTTATTTGGGCAAATTCGGCCTCCAAATGATACAGAAATAAAAACAAATCGCGCCGCCGTCCGCAGAAAAAACCCTGAAAAATTGCAGATTTTAAAACCTCAATATCTTGACCTTCCGGACTCCGTTTCGGGCGATTTTTTTTTTTTAACTTGGGTTTTTTTCTGAGAGGAACTCAGATATACAACCCTTTTCTAAAAATTTTGCACAAAAATATACTGAAAATGTCTGGAATGTCGCGGCCCTCTTCTCCGAAAAAAAAATATCTGCAAAAATAAAAAATAGTTGCCCACAACTCCGGCCAAGGAAAGTGATTTGATAGCACTTGTTAAGATCCTAAATAGATCTACAAATACAATCACCACAAATACTGAATACACAATAGATCCACAAAGCAAGATAGAAGAAACCACACTTTATTATTACCAAAACCCTTGAGGTAGGGCAACACCGTACAATGGATCCCATTATGGAAGGGATCCTCTCATGTTCACTTGCCTCTTTGAGGGGGCATCCTCCTATTGAGCTACCGCTCCAAACACAATAATTCTCTTCATGTCTCATTACATTGCTTGAAGCCCTTTATATAGTGCTACCATCACCTAAGAACCTTCTAGAGGAGAAATCTTCTAGAAGTAGAACCTTCTAAGAAGTCCTCTTACATTTATTATATCTAACTACCATAGTGGGCCTTATTTAATAATATAGTGGACCTAGTCCACCTTACATTGAATGACCTCCACTATTATCACTATGGGCCCTCTGGCCCCCCCCACTACCTCTCTAGCTACCTTACAAAATGACTAAAGAAACTATAATGGTGATACAACCTTTTAGCTTCCGCAATCATAGAGATTATTCTCCTTTAAAACCTTTCATCTTACATTACTAACTTCCTACATCATACATCATTTATCTATATACATTCATGATAACTTTATCTCAACCAGTTTACACAACATCATCATCTTTATAACCCTTCTAGTAAAAATAAGGATAATCTAAAACTGCAACATGTTTATAGAAATCCTACATCATTGGTCTAAAGCTTCAGCTAGAATACATATTAATTTAATACTTCTTATGTAAAGTTCAAGAAAAAATACTTATTCATCTAATAGTGTTGTACTGTTTATCCTGCAAGTAAATGTTCAAGAAAATAATGACTAATCTAATATGGAATAATCTAATATTGTTTATATATCCCTTAAACAAGGTCTACTAAAGGTGAAATTATTCTACCAGAATTAAAGGTGGAGTGTGTGCTAGCTGTCACCTGTACCCTCCCTTGAGTTTAAGTTAAAACTAACCTCTTTGCCATAGTGCAAATTCTGAGATAACACAAAATCTGTCGCTTACAAATTGCTTCCAACCAGACATCTCCTCCATAGTAAATCGTTGGTAGAAATTTTCATTGTCATAATAAAACTTAAACGTTCGGAATTACATGGCACGACCAGTCTAACCTCTCATTTTTTTGTCTATAAGAAATCTACATTGCACTGTAGTTGTTTTAAAGGAATTAAACCCCACATGATTTAAATCAAAACTGAGTGAATCAATCTCTCAACATTACTTTCTTGATTTAAATGACTAGAGGGTTGTCAGGACAAAAATGAGGAAGCATGGGCATGATACAAATTCATATGACCGATGATGAGGTTAATTTATATAAGTTAAAAATTATTGCCTGAGGTTTATACACCCATTGGCTCAAGTCATGGTAGGGACAACTAGGAAACAATGCCTAATTATTGAGGCTCGCTAAGAGTATTATGAGGGAAATAGGAATGTTGGAGGAGATTTTCTAATGGACTACAGTCATGGATGTGAAGAGACAGAGCATAGTCATAAAGAGAAACTCCTTTACGCAGAGGAAACAAGTCATGGTCGTAACACATAGAGAGGGACAAAGATATTGAATTTACAGAGGGAAAGCAAAGGGTCCACATGAACGGTGGATCCACAAGAAAAAATGTTATTTTTCAAACCCCAGACCCAGGATACAAATTGTATGCCAACTCATGAGGAAGCCACTTAATTGAGTGCCAAGGGAAAAATCCACATGGGACCATAAATGGTGCACCAATGATAATTACGGAGAAAAAGGGCTGTGCCAGTTAAGGTTGTGTAGGTTTTAGTTTTCATCTAAGGAATAATTGAAGACACTCAATTGAAAAGGGACACAGAGGAAGAATCCTTGAGGTCCTCACAAGCAAAATTCTAATGTTCCTTGATATTGAAATTCATTTTATGCTCCATAATTTTTAAAGACATAAATCAATAAAAAAATTTAGCGTATCTAACAATAATGATCAACAAGGAATTGCTAGATACAAGGACTCCCATTCTAAATGGAAATTGAAGCACTGAAACATGTGAAAGAGTGATATGGTGAGATAATGTTTGAGTCATACTCTAATCCCAAAAGAACAAGGCATCATCACCTACTAATGGTTGTCAATATCAGACATCAATGAAGACAACACTTAGTAGTGGATGTATGACAAAATGTGCACAACTATGATATATATATAAATAATGGAAAAAAATTCAATTTCTTAAAAAAATTGCCTAAGTTAAAATATACAGCTCTTAATCAAATCATCAATAGGATAATCCTCATACTACATACACCCCAAGAGAATCTAAGTTATTCATGAATTCACAACAAGTTGATATGCTTCACGTTTCATACGGAAATAACCAACTGCATTACCACACAAATAGTTGCTTCCCTTAAACCATAATTTATAATTCATCATTAATAATATTCATATGCAGAAAATTGATTGAAATACAATGCAAATTTACCTGTGCATACCAAATCTGAATGCGATGATCTCGTATACATTGTCTCACACACTCACTCCATCAATATACTTCTTGTTGATTGATAAGACCTCACTAGTACCTCCTATCCAATGCTAGTGGTACACTTCTTCCCTTTGAGCCCCCCCAACCGCAAAGGGGTAACACACACAATGCCAGAGAATGCTAGCTCCCAGCTCTCCTCACAACGTTGAGCTACCACTCATTGCTTAAGTTGGGTATCCCAACTCCCACGAGAGAAAACCATTCAAGATAAAATTTGATAGCGTAATGTTACGAAAGTCATATGTGATGATAATCCTTCTCTGCCATCCTTTTTATGGAGGTTTCAAATGATTAGTTTCCCAAAATTTGTTATTAAACTTTACTCATCACATCATTCATTTTAAGGACGACTAGGTCCTAAGGAGGCATAGTTTTCTAGGTGCTAGGTTTATTACTTACCCAATTTAGAACCACAACATGCACTTCAATATGCACTATGTGCTCTATGGGTTCCAATCACCTCTTTCTATTTTATTTGTGTGACGTTCCCTTCAAGATGCACTATGTGCTCCAAGGGTGACAATGAATTTTGTAAACTTCAAACCCCTATAGTCAATACTCCGTCAGGTGATCTTGTGTGAGACTAAGGGCCTCTAATCAATAAGGAACCTACTTTTTTGTGCACCCCTTAGAATCATCATGAGTGCATTTCATTATCTTCCCTCATGACATCGTGGGTCTTCTCGGGCTCGGTAATCATTAACCTAGAGTTCGATCCATGGCAGTAGTGCTAGCAAGCTATGGTAGGGTTGTTGCCACACCTCTACCTCAATGTATCTGGTTGTCATGTGTGACCCCTTTACTCCAAATGTGAGTTTGGTTGACAAGCTATCATCAACCTGCATCCATCAATGAATCATGTCAACAATAGAAATCAACATCATAATATCTAATCATATGTACATATGTCACATCAACAACATTCAAACCCTAATAGTCCACACCCTGACTCGATCCAGAGTCCACGAAGTTTCATCGATACCTCGGCATCCTTAACCGTGTAGAGTCTTGCACACTCAAAAGAACCCAGTTAATAGCACCTATCCATGTAAATACAATAAAAGTA
>ML846378.1:12554-25351 GCA_009831015.1 Picea engelmannii
TATTGAAGGTGTTCAAATGCTCTGCCACTGAGTCTCCATCTCTCATCCTCAAGTTATACAACTTCTTTCTCAGGAATATTTTATTTACCAGGGAATTAGATTGATACAACTTCCCCAAATTTTCCCATAAATCCTTGGTTGTAGCTTCCTCTGACACATTTAGTAATACTGAATCGGAGAAACACAGTCGGATTGTGCTCTTTGCCTTCCGATCCATCTTTTTCCAGTCATCTGCAGAAGTTCCTGTAGGTGTAGTACCTGGATCTACCGCGATCCACTGATCTTTGTCCACCAAAAGATCTTCCATCTTGAGCTTCCACAACTCAAAGCTTTTCCCATTAAAATTCTCGATCTCCATCTTCGAATTGCTTGCCATTTCTTTTCACCTGAAAAAAAATATCGCAGATCTCCCACTGTAACAAGGCTTATCATAGTCCCGAGCCAAACCCTTGACCACAAAGGCGTCCCCCTGAAGCCAATAAAGCTCTGATACCAAATGTAAATTCTAACCTTGTACAATGTCTACTGTAAACAGATATTCATAAAAGAACAGAAAAAATACAATGGCAAATACAAACATTACACAAAGATTTTTCCCCTGGAAACCCAAACCGGGAAAACCAACATATATTATATTCATTCATTGTGTTACATTGTTTACAATACAATATACATATGGGAGCCAATGACATCCAAAACCCTAACCCAATGACTTGGATTAGTCCAAAACCCTAATTCCTTAACGGGAAATAGAAAACCATCGGCAAAAACCATGTGCTGAAAAAACCACCTAAATACATGACACGTTTCCCGAGGCATAATATTTTTTTGACACTACTACTCATGCAAAGAATATAACACATACCCAACAACCTCAACCTCCCAACCCTAAGGTCCAACATATGCAAAACAACCCAGATATAGTGTCAACATCCGTACACATTTCTGATCAATGCTATCTACAAAAATAAAAAAGACAGATAAACACACATACCTCTATGATCCCAGTCCTCCCTAGGAGGTAGCACCATGTCTAGATCCTGTCTGTAATCCATACCAACTGTCTGGAGCAATTGTGGTTGTAAAGTAATGGCCACCCTCCCCCCCACTATGATGAGCCAAAACATGCATCCACTGCATCAACTGAGGCTTTCGTCTTGATGCTGGCGCCAACAAAATCCAAGGGCGCAATAGGGGCACCCTCTCCAAGAAACAAGCAACCAAAAATAACCCAAACACAAATTCACCGAAATCGGCACGCCGACACCGGTTCAGCTGGGACACCATTCGGGTCTGCATCAATTCAACCCAAGTGAATAGGTCACCATCCAAGACCTCCTCGACCACTCTCAGTTTCCCACCTGCGATTTGTTGAGTGGCTAAATATCCATAAATCCTCACCACCATGGCTGCTATGCACTCTGTCAACATGTCATCCATGGTCTCAATCCACACCACCGAACCCGACATAGGGTTCGGCCCAGAACAATGTCTCATCGTGATAGTCTCTACCCTATCCTCCTTTGGTAGATGGGGATCAATCGCTAATGCCTTCCCTGGAATGGGAGTCCGGTCGGAAAATATGGCCTCTGCTGCAGAGAACGTCAGCTTCTTCCCCCGTACCACAAAGCATTGCAACTCAGTGCTCCACATATGAATCAAATACTGTAGTAAGAACTCATGTGACCGTATCAATGGACAGTCAAAGAACTTCAACAAACTGTAGGCCGCCAAGTGTCTGTGCACTACTAGTTGCTCCCTCACAGCCTCTCTCAGCCGATCCCAGTCTCGCTCTCGCCAATGGACCAAAATCGTCACGAACTCTACTTATCACCTGCATTCACCCAGAAACACCTCATCATCCACCTCATACATCAAACATAATAATAACAAAAAATTCATACACCCATAAGCCTGCACGGTGTACGCGGCTTTATCCAATAGAATTTCGCATATGTGCGCGATTGTTCTTCATACAGCTTTGCACCCATGTGAAACTGTCACACCCACATCCACGCATGAGTGCACAATTGTCCATGAGACAGGCATGCATCCTATGCACACCTCTCTTTCCACTCCACACACTCATATGTGCAGTTGTAATCCCCACAACCACACATTATGTGCGGGTTTCCCCATAACAGTCGCTCATTCATGAATACACAACTGTTTGGGATAAAACCACACATAATGTGCAGTAAATCGACTCCTACCTGCGCACCCATTCATGGGCATTCACCTATTTCCCGCGCACTATTGAGCACCTACCCTTAAAAAACCATGTACAACCCTTCATACAGTCCCTAGCTAACATCCATCAAATTCACAAAATGCGGGACTATAAGGTCACTAACCTATCTCTCGCAACTCCCGGATCGGTAGCCCCAAGCTCCCTCAATCTTCCAAATCACCTCACATTTCTCTTGCCAAATCAACAATAGTGTTAGTGCAAATGAGATGGCATTATGGGCCCACCATCCATATATAGGCCATTTTTCCCAACTTCCACATTTTGGTACAGGAGCTCAAAGCCTTCGTTTTCCGAAGTGTTCTCGGCCACGAGATCCTGATCCATCCATCTACACATTCATATTCCCTGGGTTATCATCTGCACTTCTCCCCGGAGGAGCATTTTTTTTCGTGCCACGTTTAGGTACACATGCTAACTTTCAGTTTTATCAAATAATTGTTATATGTTCTTTATCATCATATATTGTTCACGTCGTGTATTTGGATTTTTATGCACAGGTACTTGTTAAGCAAGCTTACAACCCCTTCAGGTATATGTTTGACACTGGCATGTAATTACTCCCTTTGTAAACAATTGCATATCCCAGTCACACCCTCAGACATTTTCCTTTAGAGTCCCTACATCTGGCTCTGCAGTACCTTTACCTCTGCCACATTTTGGTACTACCAACTGATAGCACTCTCCCCCACATGAGTTTTCCCATTCATAGTTCCCCTTGGCAACTTGACACTCATGTTGTTTTCACCCCCTAGGATTGGGAGTCCCGATAGTTTTTTTCACTTCCGAGAATGAACCCCATACTTCTTCTTATCATTTTGATAACCTTCCCAATGGACTCTTGGGTCATATCATCCTACACTTTGTTTTGTTAACTGCACCCCCACATTTCCATTATCCCTCCATCTCATCCACCATCAGTTTTCCCATCTGTATATTGTCCTCCATCCATTTACCTAATACATAAACCCACCCATGGGGCCCCTACCCTCCACCAGTTCTCTTTCACAGACTTGTGCCCTAAATAGGCCAAACCATCTTTCACCAGGGCACCCGTTTCAATATTTCTATACTCAACTCCAATTGTTCTTTATTCATTTGGTAATTGTATAAAGCCCTTGTTTCCATCATATACATAGATTTTTTAGTCATCATCCTCAATGGCCTTCTTTTACCAGACAGAACAACCTATGTCGCCCTTGGTTGGGGCATCCAGCCTTTTTCATATAGCCATCGTTGACAAACCATGAGTATCCCAAATCCATGTAACCACGATCTCTGCGTTTTCCCACTTTTTCATCCTCTAGCACAGTTTAACCCCCCGTCTAGTTGTCCCCCTGACATTAGATCCAGTTTTTATGGTTGTTGCCAAACATCCTTCACAACCCCAACCAAGGGCAGTCCTGAATCCCATAGTGTCTTGACTTCGTCCATGTTACCTTTCAGTACCTGATATCACCTATTACTCAGTGGATTTCAATAATCCCGTTGCTTCTTGACGCCGTGTCTCCCTTCCTGTCGACATCAACATAGTTTCTAGAAGGGCGACAATATCTTGACTCTCATTACCTTTTAATGAGGAGTCTCATACGGATCAGAGAGAATCATCAGTGATTTATGATTCCATTGACCCCCATAACATTTGACTTCATCAAAATCTCATTTTAAGGTGGGTCTTACTATGCGACTGTTGTCGTTTTTCATACTAGCTTAAGACCTTTGAATTTGCTAGGCCATCAATTCCTACGAGTCATCGACACTTCTTACCGTCGTCCAAAACTCGATTCAGATCAAGTTCACCATTTCAGAGCCGCCATCTGTCATTGTCAACTGCCCCTAAGGGCGCTACAACTATCTACATCATCATACACCTTTAGTTACAGTCCCACATTTTGGTTTCATGACACGAGCATGGGGCATGCCCACCTCGTTTGTATACAGATTTTATTTTTTTCTTCCTAGAGAAAGGTTTGGTTCCCACAATTTTCCCTCTCCCTCCGACAGATCACTCTTTTAATTCCTCTCTTTGCACTTCCACACAATGACACCATCAACAAAAGAAACATTGATGTATTTCAGCTATACGTATTCTCCTAACCTCACACATCAGGGGGCATGTGTTATCACCGAAAAAATGTCTGCAACATTACAAACAACGATTTAAGAAAGACATCAATTCCAACAACAATTAGTACATCTAAAACATCAAAATCCATCAAAAAGGGCATAAAACTATATACTTTGTTCATAAATCAAAGTGCACAAATTCACCAAAGGAAGCGCGCGCACTGTGTGTAGAATGTATGGGCCAACACAACCCTAATTATGCATGTGTGTAGAATGCGCAAGATGCACGACTATCTATGAACAAACCTACACACTTCTCATGAATGACGCATTTACAAATCTTTTCGGCCTCTCAACCACTTCCATTCCAACCCCCAACACGATTTGACACTCAGATCTGAGTGAAATCTAGCTTGGGTGTTGGTCAAGGGCTAGGAAGTGCCATTAAAGGCCCCTTGTTCACATTATGAACCAATTATATCTTTCTATGAATGAACACTATAAATATATGCCATGGGTGTGCTAGAAAAATAATAACTTCAAGGTATTGTTATGCTGCAAGAATTATTCTTGGAGAATCCTCTTTTCTCTTTGAATCATTCAAGCACTATATAAAGGGCCATTCCACTCACCTCTTGAGAGGATTGACATTGTATTTCTTCACCATTGTTACTTTCAATTGTATGAAGAGAAGAGCTCTCTATTAGTGAACTCAAGAGCCCTCCCAAGGAAAAAGAGGGGATTCATAAGTCCTTGCGTTTCTCTACGGTGCTAGCCTATCAATATATTGATCCATTGTAGTTATATGATTGCCATTTTCATGGTTCTAGTTCTTGCAAGTTTTCTAACATTTGTTTCCTTTTATTTTTATTTTTATTTCTTTGTATCATGTGTATTTGGTTATCTAATCAACTCACAACTCCCTGTCTTGTTTAGTTGACTTAACTATGCAAGTAAGTGTTGTGTTTTTTCTCACCCATGTGACAAAACCAACACAACAATCCTCGTTCTCACGTAGTGGGACTTTGTCGAAGTTACCTCAGCGTGGATCCAACGACCAAGGGGGGATCCCGAATACTCTCAGATTGGCGGTTTGTGTTACTTCGTGATAACTGATTGGGTAAAGGTTTAATGGCGGGGAAAGTCTAATTGGCTCGGATAAGGAAACTGCTAGGAGCTGATTAACCTAGACGGTAACCGTAACTATCAATTGCCTTCAGTTGATTTATAAACAGTAGGGTCGAAGTACTCTAGAGTTCCAAACTCCCAGAGTTCTGAGGCCAGAAGGCTTAACTTCTTTCAGGCCTAACACAAGGTTCCCAGACCTTGGTCACATGGGTCCTTTGAAAACTCTTGTGGGATACACAATAATTCCTTTAGCCATAAATGGTTTAAGGACATATTAATGAGCCCTTGGTCATGCGGGTGAAAGATTTGAAGAAGGCGTCCTCCTTCCACAGGGTTTGAACTTGGAATTCCCGCGCGGGTAGATTCTAGAGACTGACATGACTTAAACATTCCAATAAACCTTTCCTTGGCAATATTGCAGGCTTACATATTACAACTCTCTAATTTCTCAACAAAGTCAAGTGTACGCCCATTTAAAAGCACGAGTTCAGAGAAAGATAATGCATATTTCTAACTTAACCATTCAACATAGAACTCATTCATAGACATATAATTATATTCAATCACCATTTCCATTTCAGTACACAAAGTATGAAGATACTTATCAGAAAAACCAGAGTTCGTGAAGCGACTGTTGAAAGGGGTGTCTGTTTCCACCCAACCATAGGCATAGCCACTCCTGACGGATTTACCGCTGGCTACCCCCAAGCTATACCATGATGTTATGAGAGAGACTCTTTCTCCTTGCTCAACGACATTCAGGGACAGAGGTTACTCTCCTCCTCCCACGAGATCTTGGCAACTGGTTTTCTCTATACCAAGCAAGGAGGTTTGCACGAGTACTTCCACAGTCACTCGTGAGCCTCGTTTATCAGCGTGTAGAGAAAACCCTTCCCATGGCTTCTTGCACCCAAAACGAGCTTGCTTCTTAGTTTTCCTTTCAACTCTAGAGTTGAAAAAGCTGTCTTCTCTACTGGAGATCATTTTCTCCACTCTTCTTCCTTGCAGATCTGCCTCTGTCCCCGAATTGTTGGGTATGTGTTATATTATTTGCATGTGTGTGTGTGGGTGTGTCAGATTCGACAACTGCATCTAACGATCCCTCTAGTAGTTCTCTTTGTGTTGTTTGCGCAAGGCACTTCCTAGGGGGTTCCTAGGGGGGCCAAGTATGGCCCTCCCTGGTTATGCGCAGCGTTCGGGGCAATGCCCCAAAATTTGTTTTTGGGCAATTTTTGCTATTTTTAGAGGTTTTCTAAATTAATACTGGATTAAGGGATTAGGGTTTTGGTATCTACGAAATACCTAAAAAAATTGTATATATTGTATGGTGAATGGTGAAATTCGATATAATGAATATAAGAGAGATTTCCCCTAGTTGAGGGTTTCCGATATAAATCTTTGTGTACTATCTGTTTGAGCCATTGATTAAATGTTGTTTTTCTTAAGAATCTATATGCATTTCTTTACTTCATGGGTTTAAAAATTATAGGTGGTATTAGAACTCTTTGTTGGATTCAGAGGGACACCTTTGTTGTTGAGGGTTTGGCTCGGTCTTAATAGATCAATTTTATCTTAGGTCTGTGATAAACCTGGGTTTAGTGGGAGATTTCGCAGTGGTTATTTGAGTGTATAAAGAGGAATGGCGAGCTCTTCTAGAATCAAGATAGAGAAGTTCAACGGGAAAAACTTTGAGCTATGGAAGCTCAAGATGGAGGACCTTCTTGTAGACAAAGAACAATGGATCGTTGTGGATCTTGGTACACAACATATTGGTATGCAGCCTACTGGCACACAGATGACTGGTACACAACCTAGTAGTACACCACCTACTGGTATGTCAAAAGGAAGATTGGGAGAAGTTGGACAGAAGAGCAAGGAATACTATTCGATTCTGCCCAGATTCGATGTTGTTGAATGTATCAAGAGAATCTACAACCAAAGAACTATGGAATGAGTTAGGGAATTTGTATCAATCAAAGTCCCTGGTAAACAAGTTGTTTCTTTGAAAGAAGTTGTATCATCTTAGGATGGAAGATGGAGATTCTGTGATAGAAGATCTAAATGCCTTTAATACTCTGGTAAGTCAACTTGTCTCTGTTAATATTATGATTGCAAAAGAAGATAAGTGTATTACTTTGTTATGTTCTTTGCCATACTCTTGGGATAATCTGGTTGTAGAAATTGGTCGTACCACTCAATCTACATTGAAGTATGAGGATGTAGTTTCATCCTTGTTATCTAAAGAGATGAGGCGAAAAATCATGGATAGTCATAGCACAGATGTTTTATTTGTAAGAGGTCATACCCAAGACAGGAATCCCAGTAAGCCTTCGGGGGAGAGATCTAAATCTACAGGTAGATATAAGTCTCCAGGAAAATCTTTGAGGAAATGTTAGAAGTGTGGTAAAATAGGGCATTATAAGAAAGATTGCAAGTCTAAGAAGGTTGAAAAACCAAAGGGATCTGATAGTACCTCTTCTACAGAGGCAAAAACCTCCACTAAAGAAGGAGGTGATGTTTAATTGGAATCTATAGGTACACATGCAGACCTTGATGTATGGTTGATCAACTCAGGTGCGTCATACCATATGAATCTTCACAGGGAGTGGTTCTCTGGATATGAAAAATATGATGGTGGTGATGTATTCCTAGGAGATGACTCGGAAAAAAAAATGATGGGATGTGGAAGGGTTAAGTTGTTGCTAAAAGATGGAAGGATTAGAACTCTCCCTGGGGTTCTGCACATTCCAAAACTAGCCAGGAGTCTAATATCTGTAAGCAAGTTGGATGATGCAGGAGTGGATACTGTATTGGGAAAGGGCACTTGCAAGATGGTACGAGGAGAAATGGTGTTGATGAGGGGAGTTCAGTGTGAAACACTATACAAGTTGTTGGGAAGCACTTATACTAATGGGTGTAACATTTATGTTGTCCATGAGTAGAGAAATGAAGGAGAAAAGACCAATATTGTCCCTGAAAAGAAGACCATGTTGTGGCATCAAAGACTGGGGCATATTGGAGAAAAGGGCCTTCGAACACTACACAGTAAAGGTATGTCTAATTGCACTCTAGATTTTGATTTCTGTGAACATTGTATATATGGTAAACAAAATCGAGTAAGATTCCCATCTAGTGCTACAAGAGAAAATGGGATCTTAGAGTTGATACACAGTGAAATCTGTGTATCATGTTTCATTCATAGATGATTTCTCAAGGAAAACATGGATTTATTTTCTTAGAAAGAAATCTGAGGCATTTGATAAATTTAAAGAGTTTAAGGCCATGGTAGAAAATCAGACATAAAATAAAATAAAGGTATTGAGAATAGATAATGGTGGAGAATTATACGGAAATGAATTTGAATAATTATGTAAGAAGTGTGGTATAGCAAGGCAGAAGACTACTCCGTACACTCCTCATCAGAATGGAGTTGCAGAAAGGATGAACATGACATGGATGGAAAAAGAAAGGAGCAGGCTCAGTGGTGCCGAGTTAGGACAAGAATTTTGGGCAAAGGCAGTCGGTACAACATATTACCTGGTCAATCGATCAACTTCATCAGCGTTGGATGATAAAACTCCACACGAGGTATGGACTGAAAAGAAACCCTCTCTTCAACATCTTAGAGTGTTTGGTTGTGATGCTTATGTACATGTTCCAAAGGAAAATAAGAGTAAGCTAGATAAAACGCTGAAAAGTGTATCTTTATTGGTTATAAAGATGGTGTGAAAGGTTATAAACTTTGGAAGCCAGATACCAAGAAGACTGTTTACAGTCAAGATGTTGTTTTCAGAGAGGTAAAAGATGTTTCCAAACAAGAATTCCTACCAAGGCCAAAAGAACCTGAGAAAATAGAGCTTGTGTTGGATGATGCAAAATATGAATCATTTGAAGAAGATGAAGCAGAAGAATAAGAAGAACCTCATACCCCAGTATTGAGGAGACCAATGAGAGAAAGAAGGCAACCAAAAAGGTATTGTCGACCTGATTTGCGTTCCAATTTTTATTTATCTATTATTGATGACGATCCTAGAACTAATAGGGAAGCAGTGAATTCAGAGTATAGTAAAATCTGGAAGAATGCCATGGTTGAATAAATGGATGCCTTGGATAACAATGAGGCATGGGATATATTTGAGTTGCCAGATGGAAGAAAATATGTTGGTAGAAAATGGTTGTTTAAGAAGAAGTTAAATGCAGAAGGAAAAATGGAGAAATACAAAGCTCGGTTAGTAGCAAAAGGTTATTCCCAGGTAGGGGGAATTGACTTTGATGAGATTTTTTCTCCTGTTGCTAAGTTAACTTATATTAGATTTATTTTATCTATTGCTACTGCTTTTGATCTTGAAGTGGAACAAATGGATGTGAAGACATCATTCCTACATGGGGATCTGGAAGAAGAAATCTACATGAAGTAGCCAGAAGGCTTTGTAGTGAAGGGAAAGAAAGAGTTGGTATGTAAGCTAAAGAAGTCACTATGGTCTGAAGCAATCACCTAGGATGTGGTACCAAAATTTTGACACATACATCCTTGGATTGAGATTTGTGAGAAGTAGGGTTGATCACTGTGTATATTCCAAGCAGGTTGGTAATAAATTCATTTATGTAGTGTTGTATGTCGATGACATGTTGTTGGTAGGAAATAACATGGATATTATCAAGGAGGTGAAATCACACCTATCCTCCAAATTTGACATGAAGAATATCGGTGCTGCTAACTTCATTGTGGGAATGGAAATTAAAAGAGATCGTGCAAACAGGAAACTCTGGTTGAATTAGAGAAAATATGTAGAGACGATATTGCAAAGGTTTAATATGCATGGAAGTAAACCAATCAAGGTTCCTATTCCTATAGGTGTAAAGTTATCTGCAGATTAGTGTCCCAAGACACAAGAAGAAGAAGATGACATGTCCCATGTTCCGTATGCCAGTGCAGTTGGCAGTTTGATGTATTCAATGGTATGTACTAGAATAGACATTGCACATGTAGTGGAAGTTTTGAGCAGGTATATGTCAAAACCAGGGAAGGAGCATTGGACATCAATAAAGAGGGTCTTCAGGTATTTGCGTGGCACTACCAATTATGGATTGTGCTACCAAGGAAGACCAGGATTAGACAGAGTGGTGGACATACATGGTTTTGTTGATGCAGACTAGGCTAGAGATCTGGATCGTATAAGATCTACAAGTGGGTATGTGTTTAAACTATTTGGAGGAGCAATCAATTGGATGAGAAAAATACAAGTTGTAGTGGCACTCTCAACTACAAAAGTTGAATACATGGCAGCCACTCATGCAAGCAAGGAAGCAGTATGGTTACAAAGATTGTGTTCAGGTATTGGGTTGGTACAACAAGCAGTGAGATTAGATTGTGACATACAGAGTGCAATCTTCCTGGCAAAGAACCCAACTTATCATTCGAAGAAAAAACATATTGATGTTTAGTATCACTTTGTGAGAGACATGGTTGAGGAAAATAAGGTGTTGCTAGAAAAGGTTGACACTTTGAAGAATGTTTCAGATTCATTGACAAAGTCTGTGAGCACATAAAAGTTCTCCTGGTGTAGAGTAACAATGGGCATTGTTGCCCTGGATTGTTGACTATATAATCCTGTGGACCCCTGGATGAAAAGAAAACAACAAGTGGGAGAATGTTGGGTATGTGTTATATTCTTTGCATGTGTGTGTGTGGGCGCGTCAGATTCGACAACTGTGTCTGACGATCCCTCTAGTAGTGCTCTTTGTGTTGTGTGCGCCAGGCGCTTCCTAGGGGGGTCCCAGGGGGGACAGGTATGGTCCCTCCTGGTTACGCGCAGCGTTCGACACCAGGCGACAATGCCTCGAAATTAGTTTTTGGGTGGTTTTTTCTATTTTTAGTGAATTTTGCTATTTTTAGCAGTTTTCTAAATTAATCCTGAATTAAGGGATTAGGGTTTTGGTATCTACGGAATACCTAAAAACATTGTATATATTGTATGGTGAATGGTGAAATTCGATATAATGAATATAAGAGAGGTTTTCCACAGTTGAGGGTTTCTGGTATAAATCTTTGTGTACTATGTGTATGAACCATTGATTAAATTATGTTTTTCTTAAGAATCTATATGCATTGCTTTACTTCACAGGTTTAAAACAATGGTTTTGTTCCTGAGTGGGGTCTCCTTCCTGTCTATTATGCATTGAGGTTATGGCAGGAATTCTCCCTCTGGTTCCACCTCAATCGCAGACCAGTCAATAATATGATTAGAATCATGCACATATTTCTTTAATAACAAAACATGGAAAACATTATGTTCCTTCACTGTGGGAGGGAGTGTTATCCTATAGGCTATAGGTCGCACTTTATCCAAATTTTCAAATGGTCCACAATACCGAGGTGCCAACTTGGCACAAGTTCCCATTCTCAAGGAGGTTTTTCTAGGTATAACTCTGAGATACACATGATCCCCCATTTTGAACTCTCTAGAAGTCCTCTTTCTATTTACATAACTTTTATGTCTATCCTAATCTATTTTTATATTTTGTTTTATTTGAATTACTTGTTGTTCCATTTCTTTCAGCATGTCTGGCCTGATTGTAATTCTATCTACTGGATTATTCCAGTTAATTGGAGTCTTTCACTATATACCATAGAGGGATTCAAAATGGCTAACCTTCAATGACTTTTGATAGCCATTGTTGTAGGAAAAATCTACCAATGGTAGGTAGTATTCCCACTTCTTAGGCTGATGCATTACATGCATCCTTCACATGTCCTCTAATACTTGGTTTACCCACTCTGTCTTTCCATCAGTTTGAGGGTGATAAGTTGTGCTAAACAATAATTTAGATTCAAAACCAACCATTAAATATTTCCAAAAGCTCGAAGTAAATTTGGTATCTCTGTCAGATATGATCTCCTTAGGCATGTCATGCAGCCTAAATATCTCTTTCATGAAAATACTGGCAATATCTATTACCTTGCAATTTGACTTAATGGGAATAAAGTGAGAAGCTTTGCTCAATTTTTCCACCACTACCATGATGGCATCATTATGCTTGGTCAATTTTGGTAATTCGGTGATGAAATCCATGGAGATGGTTTCCCACTTCCATTTTGGAATTGGTAGGGGCTACAAAAACCCTGTTGGATGTTGGTGTTATGCCTTAACCTGCTAACATTCTAAACATTTATCCAAGTAATCGACTACGTCCTTCTTCAGTCCTGGCCAATAAAACAGTTTCCAAGTGGTCGTAATCATTTTCTGATAACTAGGATGGCCAGTATATGGTCTTTTTTGTAGTTCATCCATTATGAAGCTCTTCAAGTCGTCACAATTCAAGATATACAACCTACCTTTGTAAGTTAGCAGGT
>ML846379.1:9502-23711 GCA_009831015.1 Picea engelmannii
TGATAATCAGAGTTGTATAAGATTATCAGAACATCCAGTGTTTCATGAAAGGTCGAAGCACATTGAGATCAAATACTACTTTATTCGAGATAAATTCTAGGAAGAAGAGGTAAACCTCGAGTATATCCCCACTGATGAGCAGAAAACAGACATTTCTGAGAGAAGATGGGGATCGTGGAAATAACTCCCTTAGCTGAAAGGGGAGATTCTCCAAGCTAGGAGAAAGTATTGAAAAATATTATTGAAAACATTTATTTTTGTGACTAAATGACTCTCTAGATTAGGAGGGAGCACTGCAAATATAATTTATCTTTGTAATTGAAAAATATTCCAGATTGGACAGATTCTTTCCTATTCGGAAAGTGGATTGAGATTTTTGACGGACATTGACTTCCCATTGTGGTTAACATGGGAGGTAGTCTGATTGCTGATGTATCATAAACAATGAATTCCCATTGTGGTTAACATGGGGAGTGGTCTAGGGCAGTCTCTCTTCTTGAGGTTTACTCAAGAAGACTGACCCGCCTCGCTGGACAACGATTTCTCATTGTGGTTAACATGAGGAATGGTCCGTTTTAGAGGTTGATGCGGGATAGTCTTTTCCTCTTGTGGTTAACAGAGGAAATGGTCCAGACAGTCATTCCTTAAGGTTTACACATTCTCTCCAGGGTTCACTTTGATTAGTGTAGGAGGAATGCCCCAGGGTGGGGAATGGTCCAGGCTTAACAATCAGGGACAAACATTCCTTAGGGTTTATACATTCTCTCCAGGGTGCACTTTGATTGGTGTAGGAGGAATGGCCCAGGTTGGGGAATGGTCCAGAATCAGACATTCCTTAGGGTTTATACATTCTCTCCAGGGTGCACTTTGATTGATGTAGGAGTAATGGCCCAAGGTGGGGAATGGTCCATACTCAGCCATTCCTTAGGGTTTATACATTCTCTCTAGGGTGCACTTTGATTGGTGTAGGAGGAATGGCCCAGGGTGGGGAATGGTTCAGACTCAGACATTCCTTAGGGTTTATACATTCTGTCTAGAGTGCACTTTTATTAGTGTAGGAAGAATGGCCTAGGGTGAGGAATGGTCCAGGCTCATAAATCATAAACAATCCTTCTTCCTTGTTTGAGAAGAATAAGGCAGATAGCCCATTGTTGATGTTCTATACTGAGGGTAGATATTCTTTCATATCTCATAGACGTGAGTGAAATATTGGCCCAGATGATTCAATTTACTTTAGCAATATTTTTCTGTGCAGGTAGGCATCAGATGATTGTTATGGAGATTGCCTATCTCCAGATAGTAGAAATACACTACTGTGGTGGATTTGTTCCACTGTTTGTGACTATGTGTCACGGTTTGAGTAGTTGCATACTACCTTGAATAAACACATGTGTGTTCTAACAATTGATATTGTACCAATTGTCATAGGAGATTATCCAGTTGGATAATAATGACGGTGCTCGTGTTGCTACCAGTTGAATGGTCTATTGTGCTTAAGACCATACCTCCCTAGCTAGGAGGGAGTGTTAATATTATGGTATCTTTGGGAGGTATGAACCTCTATTGTGACCTATGACGAGATTAGAATATTTCGGAAGAAAGCAAAGAAGTAAAGGAAACCCTAGACAAGTTGTCGACTACAGAAATATATTTAATATGAATTTATTAGTACCCAGGAGGAGAAGTCGGCCCCAGTAAGCCTGCCCAGGCTACTATAAATATAGGGTGCCATTTCTCATTATTCACATCTTAGCAGTTGCAGAGAGAACTGGATCTGCACAGGTATAGTAGCAGCTTGTGCGCAAGTTTCTGGGAAGGTGTGCGCTAGCCTCTGGGTGGGATTATTTGATCAACTTGGTTTCTATTCTTTCCTAGTGCATTAGCCTTTCTTGGATATTGGATTGCTACCAGGATTATCTTCTCTGTCAAGGTCAAGGTGCTCGGAGGGTGGCTTCGGCCTATGGTTGGGTGACAAGGGTATCGTCAAGGGTAAAACGAGCACAATCTTCTATATTCTAACACCCTGTAACCGGTGAAGAGGCACAATCCATTCATCTTCTTCTTGTTCAAAAGGGGGGTTAGGTGCCTCCTAGAAGACCTTCTGTCTTACAATTTGTAAATCCCGATCTACAGTGAGGTATTGGATTTCAAATATGAACGTAGCTATAAAGTTCTGGGTCATACCATACCAATATGTAGTGACTAAGCACAGTTCGCTTGAAGATACCAGTTGATAGGTGTAGTATCTAAGGTGTTAATGAACTTATGTACCAACTGTTCTTTAGGAATGCTTCTCCAAGCCTCCTCACAACTTCACATATGGTCCTTAGGACAACTCTGACCTGTGTATCAAACTTCACATCCTTCAACATGGTCTGAAAAGCGTACTGTCAATAAGGTGCGACATTGTACCCACTCTGCAATGTTCTTCTTGTGTGTTCCCCACCATCTAACTGGTGTTTCTTTCAAGGCTTCATCTAGTGCCAACAACATCTGTTGTACTGGTACAATTCTCTCAAATTCAACTAGAAATGTCTCTAAATTATTCAAGCCATCAAATGTAGGAAGATTACTTACTTCTGTGCCAATCCAATGAACTTCCTTGGTCAATCTGGCACACCTCTGCGTAGAGACTTCATACATCTTGTTCTACCAATTTTCCAATGCTTTTTCTAAATCTGACGAGCATGCACTCTCACTTCACCAACTTATATTTCCATATGCTATAGGATTAATGTAATCCTACTATCCTGCTATCAGTTTATAGATGTTCTCTAGCTCATAGGCACTATCTTCTTCTCTTATATGTTCTATGTATTTGCGAACTTCATCAGGGCCAAGAGGTGCAATGAACCTAAGGCCATCACCTTCAAATGTCATTCTTCTCATTTTTAGGTCAACAATAATCAAATTCTTGAAAGCCCAATAAATACCCAACAACGCAGGATAATGACAACTATAATCAACAATCTCAATCACTTCGAAGTCTGCAAATGTCCTTACCCCTTCGATGTCCACAATGACATGCTCTAGTCTTCCAAAGGGGCTCACCACCTGCTGATTATCCATCCCGAACCTTTTAGGAGAGTAAATCAATTTAGGTTTTCCCATCAATTCCCAAGTCTGCTTTGTCATAACATTTAGTTCTGATCCCAGGTCGAGGACCACATAGTCCATGTTGCAGTCTCCAATCTGAGCACTAAGGTGCAGTTCCTTGCTTTTCCTCTTTTTCCTAGATACTTGATTCACAAATCTACTCAGAAGAGGATCTATTCTTCCAATTTCATACTGTCTTATCGGGTGTTGTAGTTCCTGCACAACTCTTTCATCTTTAATCAAATTGATACAAGTGTACAAGAAGTCCATAATCTTTCTTACCTCTTTATCTTGCCTAAGTGGGACAAACTGATCAAATGCTGGAGGCATTTCACATTCCTTTACTTATGGTTGTTTCCTAGAAGAAGAAGCATGTTCTCCTACAAATTCTCTCCTTGCTTCTTCAAAAGTATGCTTTTGTCTCCTTGGATCAAACAATTGTGCCTCTCTGTAGCTCTTTTGATCCCTAATTCATCTGTAGTCTTTCCTGTAGTCACCCTATATTCTCCTATGAAAACACCTCCCCTAGTAATAACAACGACTCTGGGTTCCTCCCTACGAGGTTCAACTGATATTAGTTGGACTTGCTAGTGTCCACCTTGTCTCTCTTGAAGTTTAGCTAACAATACTAGAAAATCTTCAATGACATGGTCAAATTAATTACAATAGTGTCAAGTAGTGCAATGGTTTTGACAATCACTTGCCAAATGACCTGTATGGGTGCAATTATATCAAATAATCTGGCCTTGACCTCGACCCATGCCTCCTCCTCGCCCTCTTCCTCTGAACCCACCATGAGGGTTGAAGTTTCCCCTACCTGGGGAGTTGACCTATGAAACATTCCCTTCTTGATGTAATTCTCCTTGAATTCTATATGTATCCCTTGATCTTTCATGCATGAGTTCATAAGCCCTACAGTCCTTCTCATTATGCCCCACATATTTTCAGAATGTACAATAAATATTGGTGGGTGTCTGGACATATTTCTGCATATAATAACATTCACCAGGGTGATGTCTAGTTCTACATACCTCGCACCAGGGTAAAGTAGTCTGCTTCAGAGGGTTAGGGGTCCCAGAGGAAAAGTATTCATTAAATAGGGGACACTTCTCTTTGTCATGGCCCTATGATTTACATCTAATACACAAAATTTATTCTCTTTTCTCCTTTCCTTTATATTTCTTCATGTCTTCAACCTGTAAAGATAAACTAGTTAATTGATTCAAAATCTGACTCATACCTGGACTGGATTCTCCTATAGGGGATGCTTCTAGTTTCATGGCAATATCTAATGCTTCAGCCTGTGAAGTGACTTTTTGTTGCATCAGAGGAACTCTAATATGTGGTAGAAGGGAAGCTATGAACCATTCCTTATTATGTTCATCTGGAATCTGAAAACTTAAATGGCTTGTCAAGATCTTAAATCTTTGATAAAATTCCCAAATAGGTTTAGTTACCTTCTGCTTGATTTCCTTCAACTCTGTAATGCACTGTGACTCTGAATTAGGCTTCTTCAACTCCACACTCAACGCAGTCTTAATTCCATTCAGTGGTTTAGGTTGTACAGATCTTGAAACAAACTTCATATACCAGCTCAATGCATGATCCCTCAAGGTAGTACTAAGCTGAGCTCTCTTAACAACTTCGTCGGTGACTTGCTTAATGCTCCATACAACTTCACATAAGAACTTGTGCTAGTCAGGATCCTCAGATCCATCTCCTCTGAAAATGGGTAACCTCATTTCATCTGCCACTGATCTTCCTTGGTTTCTCAACTGAGTATGTACTACACTGCTTGTAACAGTGCTCTGAGTGATCTAATTACTCTGGTTACTCTCATTACTTAATGCTTCTAAAAAAATAGGGGCAATGATAATACTTACTTCGACAGTAGGCATAGTCCCTAAATTTTCTAGTTCTTCTCATCGAAGTTTTTCAATCTCTTCTTCCCCTGCCATTGTGAACTCTGAATACTCTTTGTCTGATCTCCCTGCTTCTTCTCCACTGTAGAAATATTCATCTTCTGCTAATGGTCCGTAAATCTGTTTAGAGAGGTTCGGGAGAGGAAACTTTCTGAATGATCTCCCACTGCATGTGTGTCCAGCCTCTGCGTCACTGTCGCTATTTGAATTATTGAACATTAGCTTTAAAATCCAACTGAATATTGTATCTTCAATATATTCTTCTCATGCAATACCATCTTAATATTTATCTTTAAAAAGTGTAGAAACTTTCCTCTAGGTCCCTTGAATAAATATCTCTCTGCTTGGATATATTACTCTACTCTGTCAATAGCAAACTCAGTAATGTACCCTCCAATAGTGCTATCAAACCAGAGATCCACCGCTCTAGACACAATTTTATCGACTCTCTTGAATTTCTAATATAGCGTTTCTATCCAAACCACAGGTGGTCTAGATATGATCTCAAAATGAGTGTTTGATAATCTGGATAACCATTCGTAAAAATCCTTATGAACTCCTACAAAGAAAATCTCATGCATGCAAGTAAAGATGTACCTTCCCAACCAGTGCTCTGTACTAATGCTAGGGTTCTTGTTCCGAGCTTCGACGAAGTCCCTTTCCTGTTCCTCTATCAACTTCTAAATCTATGACTTTGATGGGAACCACCTTGACATTCCCTCAAGAAGATCCTTGTCCCGACAATGAAACCATTTGTTGGTACAGGGGCATACCCAAGGCTTAACTCTAACAACACACCAACAAACCCTAACTACTGACCCTTTTGGTAACACTTGCGAAGAAGATGAAGTCTCACCCGAAGTAGCAATAGGGGGGTTGCAGGAAATAGGCATCTACAACCAGAGGAAGTCCAAGATGATTTCTGAATAACAACGCAAGTTACCCTAGATATTCTTTAACAATCTTATAATTAGCTTTGCGCAATTAGCTTAGATCTCTTATATTCAGTAGGAAAACAACAATGCAATCATAGTATAAAATATAACAAATAACACATCATTAATCACATAGACAACAAGATATTATGTGGTTCACTCTCTCCTTAGGGATATGTCCACAGAACTACATTTATTGATTAAGTAGATGAAAATACACAGTTCTTATCTGCACACTCGGCTGCAGATCCTTCTCTCTCTTCCTCTTTATTCCCCCTCCCTGCACACCCAACTGCAGGGTTGATCTTCGCACCCAGCTGAAGATCCAAAATACCAGAATGCTCTACAACAAAACACTCTATATATCACTATTGCTATCAACAACAACAAAGACCTACTCTCCCCTCTTCTAGACTTCTATTGATCATTCTATGAATCTTAGATACCCTAGACCAAAGTCCAGGTGAAAATACCCTAGGTACCAAAACCCTAGGTCCACATATCTCGCATTTCCAGGACTTCATTGACTTGTTCTTCCTTCTTCTCCGTGAGGTGCTCCAAAGAACCTATTGATGTCTTCTTCCTCTTTCTGACTTGTCCACGATCCATGTTCCTTGCTTCTTTGTCTTCCTATGTCTTCTCTTCCAACGACTTTCTTTCCTTTACTTCGTTCCTTCTTTTCTTCTTCTCCAACCACTTTGACCCTTCCTCGGTTTGTGTGCATTTCATGCACTTCATACTTTTTTTTTTCTTCTTCTTTAATCTTTACTTTCTTCCTTAATACATGACCAAGGGCCAACACATACTATTTTCAATTCATACCATTGCCATTTCCTATGCATACCTTTTCCATTGCCAATGCATACCATTCCCATTTCCAATTCATACCATTCCCATTTTCAATGCATACCATACCATACCATACCATACAACCTTTGCCAATGCATACCATACAAGGAAATGGGAAGGAAATGCATACCATACCAATGCATACCATTTTCATTTCCATTTCCAATGCATACCATACCATAACATACCATTTCCAATGCAGACTGTACCATTGCCAATGCATACCATACCATTTCCATTTCCATTGCCAATGCCAACGCATACCATACCATTTCCATTTCCATTTCCAATGCCAATGAATACCATATCATACCATACCATACCATACCATACCATTACCAATGCATTACATACAAGGAAATGACAAGGAAATGCATACCATACCAATGCATAACATTGTCATTTCCATTTCCAATGCATACCATACCATTGCCATTGCCATTTCCAATGCATACCATACCATACCATTGCCATTGCCATTTCCAATGCATACCATACCATACCATTTCCATTTCCATTTCCAATGCATACCATACCACACACACACACACACACACACACACATATATAGACTCGACATCGTCTAAATTGTACATTTTTTGCAAAATGGCAACTTGTGCCCAATATACAAAGAGACAACAAGTGCCGTAACATATAAAACATCTATATCGTGGCCTAGCTAAAAAATGGTAGTAGTTGGTCAATCATTGACCATTTCCACCCTTTCCACCCTCAGGAGAATCTTGGAAATCTATATTTCTTCTCTTTCTTGAGGATGCACCTCAAGAGGTTCTAGGCTTGGGCATGCTTCGACGCTCTGGAGACTACACAAAGAATAAACAATGTTATACGTTTTTTTCATCAATGAATTAATAGAAATAAAAATTGATACTTTGTAATTTAACCTAAGATAACTCACCGCATATCAAACTATAAATCATGAGGGTGTTACCCTATTGGCCCTCGACCAAGTTTTGGGGAAACTTTGGTCAGTTTTGGAGGTTTTTGGCCCACTTTTGGACTTCGACACGTTGGCTGAAGTAGGAGCACCCAGACGGAGCTGATATCGCAGATCTCACCTATTTTTAGGTTTATGTGGACCTAGTAAGGGGTCCTCTAGGATTTGTATCGGGTTTATGGGATGTCAGCCCATGGGTTTTCCCCATGTTCAGGCCTTATTGTAAGATTTTGTAAAGTATAAATACAAAGGAATGTATTGTAGAAGCAATAGTTATATGTGTGAAGGAATGTATGTGGTCGAGGCTTTGTGCTCGATTGAGGTTTTGTAGGTTGTGCTTAGTGATTGTGATGTTCAGTGTGGAGCAGGTGCTAAGTGCCGTGATAAGATATTTTGGCTCTGTGCATTTGACCTATTTTTGGAAGGTAAAGAAGGAGGATCTATTGCTTAGTGCACAGATCTCCTGTCTTGAGTGAAGTTCGACTCTGTGGCTTAGTGCACAAGAGTGTCTGGATGTAATATTTTGGCGAATAATAAAGAGGCAAAGTAATTTGTGGATGTAGCCCCACCCTAGGGTGAACCACACATATCTAGTGTCTCATGGTTTGCTTTTTGCAGTGCCATTTCTGTTATGCATTTTCTTAGTGCTTTGATTATGATGTGTAATGATTATATATTTTGTTGCTTAAGTACTCTACTTATGTTAAAGGGTAAATGAATGCTAGACTTAACTCATAGTGCTAAGTGCTAAGTGCTTAGGGTGAATAATCACTTGTTTTTACTGCGCTTATCTGTCTTTGATTATGCTCTGCTATGTTAATGAGGTTAATAAACTAATGCATGTTCACTTCCTAAGAGTTAACAGAATATTCTGCAAAGTGATCTCATCATAGTATCGTGTCCAAGCCTGGTTACAGACACCTGCATCCTATAACCCCCCCTAGTTCTACCTCGGGTGAGACTTCTCCTGCTTTGCAGGTGTTTCCTAAAGGGCCGATAGTCAGGGTTTTTTTGGTGCACTATTAAGCGTTGAACATTGGGTCCGTTGTCGAGACTTGAAACTGTGATTGCTGGGAACTGAAGTAAAGAAAAATAAAATCTCTGTGCATAGGTCTATTGCTGAAGTGCAAAGTACTCTACTTGAATTGCAAAGCTTTGTGCCAATAAACTAAGCCGTTATGAAGAAAAGAGGTAAGATTATAAAAAAGGCAAGATTTGTACTTTGGTAAGAGAAACATAAGTGGAATTTTTTGTTTTGAAAGCATGAATTTAAGTATGTTTCATAGATTCTGTCCTAGTCTGAAGGCTAGGGCGCAATTGAAAGAAAGAGTTGATTTGAGTAAATTTATTGGAAATGAAGAAAGATATGTTATTCCTATGCATAGAAAGAGTTTTTGGACTGATAAGTGGATGAAGGAACCTAGAAAGAATTTTTGCAGATTGTAGGTCCAACACTATGATCGTAGGGGAAGTGCACAGTACATAAAAGATTGGGGAACATTTAAGAGAAAAAGAGGATTGACTTTGTGTTATAATAGAAGAAGGTTGGGACATCTTGCTAAGGGATGCCCTGAGGTAGGCCCTATTTGTCTTTGTTTTAAGGTTGTTGGTCATGAGGTTGAGGATTGTCCAAGGATTATTGCTAAAGTTGAAGGGAGGGACATAAGACAAGAAAATTATGAAAAGAGTCAAGAGACTAAGGGTATGTTAGAAATTCATAAAGCTAAAAGATCAGAGGAAGTTCAGACAATGTTATTATAGTTGGAAGAAACGATGGATGTTCATAAAGATGTCAGTTTACCAGAAAGCCTGAAATCAAAGTAGTGCATAAGTGCAAGAATAAAATACTTCGACATAGACTGTATAGTCTTGGATGAAGAAAAACAAGTGAATATTATGACAGAAGAAACTTGGGAAGTTTTGGGAAAGCCTACTGTGGTACCTTCTTTAGGGAGGATATGATTGTTTAAGGGAAAGATGATAACTTTATGTGGAAGAGTAACTACTATCCCTATTATTGTTCATGGAACAACGACTGAAGAAGAATTTGAAGTCATTAGGTTTGTTGAGGAAAACACCCCTTTCCCACTTTTGTTAGGTAAGACTTGGATTGAGAAGGATCATATCATAATGAAAATAGAGGAAGAAGCTACAAAAAAGAAAAAGCGAGAATTAAGGGATTTCATAGCTAGGAAAAAAGACCAACTAAGAGAAGAACGAGAGGATAAGTCGAAGCAACAGAGAAAAGTAACAACGCAGGAGGGACATAAAGAAAAATAATTAACTATAAAGGTTGAAAGAATGCAAGAAGGCTTGAAGGACCTATCTATCCAAGAGAGAAGTGTTCCTACTCAGGAAGTGTTAATAAAAGGGATATTAGCTTCAGAATCTTTGAGGGTAACTCAACAGTGCGAAGCCACTACGCTAGGGGAAGATAAGAATAAAAATGGAAAGAGGATTCCATAAATAGTTAAAGAGACTCATATAACATGAAAGAAGGCAAGCAAGCTCAATAAAAAGAAGGCTAATTTGGAAAATCTACAAGAAGTTAAGGAAACTAGATGGAAGACTTCGCAGACTGAAACCTCACAGGAGGCAGGTTCACAGGGTCTGAACTTCACTAGAACAACAGGTATGCACAGATTTGGACTTTGCCCTGGCGAAGTTATATAACCATTGGAGGTTCCTTGACCATTATAATGATGCTCCAGAATGGTTAGGAAACACATTTATGGATTTATAGACTGCTTTTGGATGTTGAGACCACACCATAACGACTAGATTTACATTAATGGAAGCATTTAAATCTAGTTCATGTTCGTTGGAAGATCCATCATGACCGCTCTGATTATTTAACTTGTCGATCATGGTGATGGGACCACTTTTTTCTACCCGTGACCGACTGATATAATTCAAGAACTATCCAAGTGTCGAACTGTGCTGCCTGTCGTTATCTGAAAGTATACCCCACCTGTCTCTTTTTCTATTCATTGTCTGTTAAAAGATAGAATGTTGGGCGAACCCATCGACTTTGAGAAGTCTGTCAAGGAAGTTATTAGGAAATTCATGGCTGACAAACCTATATTTGAAGGTATTCAAGCATCGTCGACTAGGGGACTGTAGACTTCCCCTTCGATCGAATGTCGTTCCACCCACATCAACCCTGTAACTGAACAAAGAAGCAAGCACTGCAGTGATCTGGCTAACGTGAAGTAGATCCCGTCGATCCTTCCTGAGTATATTCTGCCTCTGGCTACCACTGTTAACCATGATAGTATCCCTCGTGATTTCGAGTACTCCATGTTCATTACGTATATTCTGAAAGGAATTCACATAGTAGGGAATAAGTTAGGGCAGATCCCGCTGTTGAAGCACAATGACTTCAACTTAGGAGACTGAAAGAACTATGCCATGCTAGCTCCTCACCGTTACTTAAGGAATACAATCGAAAAGAAACCTCACCTCATCTTGCATCCATGGATCAAGGGGTTGGCACAATCAACCATATTAAATGTAACGAATATTCCTCATTTTGGCTTCCACCAGGAGGTTAATGCTTGGATTAAACTTCTTCTGTCGTGCTATCATGGCGGATATCTATGGCTTGATAGAAGGATTACTATGGATATAGCACTAATCCACCGAATCAAAGGTTTAAGTTTGAAGGGTCCTAACCCACAACAGTTCTACCCAGGGAAGACCTCATACCGTTCTTTAGCACAACGCATCAAAGAAGCCTATGGAGAGGTAGAAAAGGGGAAGCAAGGTTACAAGGTAGCCTCCATAAAGGATGGCGCAGTGCGCCTTGCTTTTCAACTCTTAACTGGCAAGCTAGTGAGGAAGAACCGCCCCAGAGAGGTCACTGGGTTTGTGGTGGACCTTGCAGGAAAGTGTGTGGAGGGACTGCAGATGAACTGGGTGAACTACCTCGTCAACAAGTTAGAAAAATATTGCCGCGAAGCCCATGACTTAGGATGTGAGTTTCACTACAGTTGGTTGATCATCCTAATTTCATTTGTTTCTTAGCAGATACTCAAAGGAGATAATTTCCTAGAGATTGAACCTATGGAGCCCCTGGCTGCTAAGTTTTCCATCCTGTGGTATACCAATGACATGATGAAGCAGTGGCGGTCTAATGCTGTGTTTCAAAGATAATTTCAACAGTTGAAAGTTTCCATTGAAGCATTCCCTTGTATGACACCGTGTACCCTGCATCAATACAGACCCATAGAGAAGTTTTGCGCTGATCCGCACTTCATTTACATCACCACGCAAAGAGATGAGCAACATGAAATATTTCAATCATACTATAAGGTCACAAATGAATATATGGAATAGATTATAAAGGAATGGACAAAATAATTTCTTGTATATGTTTCCGATGCAGAGTTATCTGACACTAATACTATAGGAAGCCCGATGGTTACACAAGTTGAACATGTCGGACAATCTAGTGGGACAAAGAAGTAGAGGGAATGAAAAAAGTAGGTTGAAGTCCAGGACATAGAGAGTGACGAAGAGGAAGAAGAGGAAACCTCTAGAGATAGCGGGTCTAGCTCGCAAGGAGGAGGAGAAGACAAAGAAGAAGGATAGGGAGGGGGATATGAAGGAGAAGAAGAGAAAGGAGGAGGTGAAGCTACAGTTGACCTCCCTCCATAACCATTCATAGGAGATAGCACCCCACCACCTGTGGATCCCCCTATTGGGACAACAACACCACAAAAGAGGAAAGTTACTCCGAAGAAACCTTCAGCATGGAAGAAAATGCATGCCAATAAGACACAATTGGAAGCCACTCTCACTGACGACAACATTAGTCTGGTCCACAGAGATATGGAGGACGCCTCTAAAGACATATTGCAGAGATACAAAGAGAAACATGTGGAGTTATATGAAAGGATTGAGAGGGAGTTGAAGGAAGCGCAACAGGATGTTCTCTTGGTCCACGCAATGTCTACTGCGTTATCTGTGCCTTCCTCATCACATAGAACAAACTTGGAGGATGAACCAACTCTGTAGGGTGAACCAAGGATTTGAATCACCCTCCCCTTATTAATATTATGGTAGCTGCGGGAGGTATTTACCTCCACGTGTAAACCTGATGCGAATAGAATATTCTAGGAAGCAAGAAGAAACCCTAATGAGTTGGCTAATAACCCTAGAAGACAAGTCGACTCAAGAGGATAATTGGTATTAGGTTATTATCCTACAAGATAAGAAGTTGTCCAGAAGAAATATTATATACTAAGTAAATAGACACCCAAAATGAGAAGTCGGTCCAGGCAGTTAGCCAGAATTAGTATAAATACAGGAGGCCAGTCTTCATTCTGGCAGGCATTCTCAGAATTGCAGAGCAACACTTGTGCGCACTGCAGTTGCCCATTTTGTGCGCAAGTTTGGAGGAGAGCTGTCATTGTAGCTACTGCAACTAGCAGATTGTGTTTTGGCTTGGACTATCTCTTGGTTATGGTTTGGACTATCTGATCAGCTCTTGTTGGTGTGCTATCCTTGAGGAAAGGAGTGCTACCCTTTGTTTGTCTATCTAGCCTAGGGTTTTCTTCCAGAGTGATTCTCTATCAAGGTTAAGGTGCTCGGAGGGTGGCTTTGGCCTATGGTTGGGTGACAATAGCGATATTGTCAATGGTAAAATGAGCACATCCATTATATTCTAACAGGTTATGGGCCCACACCTCCTTCATTCAGTCTAACCGCTGGAAGGAAACATAACTATAAGGATATTAAGCTTGTTGAAGAACTGCCACTAGGGTTTCTAGCAAGAGCAATCACCATAGCACTGTCTCTAGGGTTACTAGCAGGTGCAGTTGCAGAAACCCTAATCCTCTTGTTGAGGCACCTTAAATGAAGGGATTGACCTAATTTCCAGATAGATCAGTGCACCCTAGCCTAGYGCATCTTATGGTACTCTCAGCAAGTCAAGACGTCAAGTTTGAGTTTTTGGTCAGATCTAGGGTTGACCAGGTCAAAGAAGCCATGACTTACTCTATGAAGTCAGAAAACAAGTTAGACTGAGCTTCTAACTTCAGATATTGGAAGACAAGGATTGACCTCATCCTTGCCAAGAATAAAGTGTTAGATATCGTGAAAGGAAAGATCGTGGAACCAGAGTTTGAAGAAGGAAAAGAGAAGGAACCACATAACGTTGCAGTTATGGATAAGTTCAAAGACGGTGACATCAATGCCATGAGTAGTGGACTCTATAAAATACCACTTGATACCCTACATATCCCATCTTGACTCATCGAAGAAGATGTATGATGCGTTAACAAACCTCTTCTTAGTAAGAAACATTGGACAAATAATGAGTCTAAAGAATGATCTCCATGACATGAAGATGAATGATGATGATAGCATAACATCATACTTTGTGAGGATCTCCCAGTTAAGATATCAACTACAAGATATTGAAGAGATCATTTCAGAGAAGGAAT
>ML846380.1:10319-22212 GCA_009831015.1 Picea engelmannii
ACAAGTCTTTTAACACCAAGACTTCATGTCATGTAGTGGCGAGGGTGATCCTTTAGATAGGAAAGGTTTTGGGATCGAATCCCAACCAAATCCCTTTATTCTTGGCTTTTGTTACAAAAAAATATAAATATATAACAAAAAACATAAATTTATTACAAATCTCGTGGCAAGGAATTAGCGGACATATGTTAAAAAGGTGGGTTGTTATAATAATATAACTATATATATGTCTAACATGTGGTATGAGTTGTTTTAATGTGGTTGAGTCCATGCGAATATAGGGGATTGGTCCCTTTCATGCACGAGAACCATGGGCCCAAGGCTTAATTGTGTGCCATACATATGTATGTCACATGCTATGGCGCATTGGTAAAGTTGTTGGGATGTCATGTGAGAGGTCTAGGTTTGATTCCCTTCGGCTCCAACTATATTTTAAACGTACTCCATCCATTACTGGCCAATGGGAGGCTGTCACATGGTAACCTTTCATTAGTCAAATGATGCCATGTGTCAAACAATAACTAGTCCATGTCATTGTGTACCCTGCACAGTCAACTTCCACATGTCACTGTCATATTCTGCAACGCATATTTGTACGATATGTATGATCATGCCATGTGTCACCCTTGCAGTTTTGACATGTGTCACCTTTGAATTTGACTTTTTCCTAACTTTGACTGAACTTTGACCAGCTATATCTTTTGCATACAAGCTCCATTTGAGGTACCGTTTGCATTGTTTGGAAAGTTGGCGATGAGCTTTGCACATTGATGTTATTTACTTGGTCATTTGGTATGATCAAACTTTGACCTTTTTGGATCCACTAGGACCTCTGTGAGAACTACTTATATCCTATTGGGTTACAAAGAGACTACCAAAATCAAACGACAAATTGGCCAACTCCTCGAATATCTCCATATTCAATCCTCCTCCTCCCCCTACGCCTCTTTAGATTTAATTATTCCAAAGAAGGAGACTATAGAATGTTGTCTCGTTATCAATTACCACACCCTTACCCAAGCCGCAATTAAATTTCGCTATCCCTTGCCCCGGATTGAGGATTTGCTCGACCACTTACAAGGGGCATCCTTATTCACCAAGATGGATTTGACATATGGCTATTCTAAAGTGTGCATGAAACCAACATATATTTGTAAGACAACGTTCACGACCCGATTTGGTCTTTATGAGTGGCTAGTCATGCCCTTCAGACTTACCAAGGCATTGACAACATTCATACGGATAATAAAGGACATATTTAGGCCACACCTAGGTAAGTTTGTAGTTATTTATATTGATGATATTTTGGTTTTCAACAAGTCCAGGGATGCACATATTCAATATGTCCACACAGTACTTGAATTACTGAGGCTACAAGCTTTCACAAAGATATAAATAATACATAAACGAAAACCCACTTGAATGAAATAATCAAGAACCAGGGATTTCTATGCATCAATATTTCGATGTGAACTTGTACAAATGAGATTTCTCATATTCAAAACTCTATAAAAAAGCATTTTCCAATATTACAAAAGTTCTCTTTATAATTACATAAAGGAAAAATACAACCCCCTTGCATAAATGTGGGTTATTTTCTCTATAATTAACCATCAATTTCTAACTCTTACAAACAAGCTCTTTCCTATACATGAAATAAAGCTCTGCACAAAGAAAATGAACTTGTGATGTCTCCTTCTTAACTTATACAAACAAGATTTCATATACAACTAAGCATTGTATAAAAGAGATTAATACAAGTCTTTTAACACCAAGACTTCATGTCATGTAGTGGTGAGAGTGCTCCTTTATATAGGAAAGGTTTTGGGATCGAATCCCAACCAAATCCCTTTATTCTTGTCTTTTGTTACAACAAATATTAAATATATAACAAAAAACCCATTTATTACAAATCCCGTGGCAAGGAGTTAGCGCACACATGTTAAAAAGGTGGGTTGTTATATTGTTATAACAATATAACTATATATATGTCTAACATGTGGTCTAAGTTGTTGTAATGTGGTTCACTCCATGCGAATATAAGGGATTGGTCCCTTTCATGCACAAGAACCATGGGTCGAGGGATTAATTGTGTGCCATACATATGTAAGTCACATGCTATGGCATGTTGGTAAAGTTGTTGGGCTGTCATGTGAGAAGTCTGGGTTCGATTCCCTTCGGCTCCAACAATATTTTAAATGAACTCCATCCATTACTAGCCAATGGGAGTCTGCCATGTGGCGACCTCTCATTAGTCAAAATGATGCCATGTGTCAAACAATAATTGATCCATGTCATCATGTACCCTGTATAGTCAGCTACCACATGTCACTGTCATATTCTCCCATGTGTCTTTGTATGGCCTGGACGGGCGTGACACGTTTCACCCTTGTAGTGGTGACACGTGTCACCTTTGACTTTGACTTTTCATAACTTTTACTGAACTTTGAACAACTATATATTTTGCATACAAGCTCCATTTGAGGTGTCGTTTGCACTGTTTGGAAAGCTGGTGACGATCTCTGCACATTGATGTTGTTTTCTTGGTCATTTGAGACGGTCAAATTTTGATCTTTTTGGATCCCCTAGGGTCTCCCATTTCTCCCAGTTGGCTTGCTCGTTGCATCAGTTAGCAAATCAAGACAACTTCATATGGAATTTAGACACACAACAACACTTTGATAAGTTCAAGGAAACATTATGTTCTGCTCCGATCCTTCGCTTGCCAGAGTTGGAATGACCTTTTGAAATTGATATGGATGCCTCTCATTTTTCTATTGGATCGATGCTTAAACAAGGAGGTCACCCGATGCCATACCACTTAGAGACCCTTTTTGCAACCAAAATCAATTACGTTAACTACGACAAAGAATTTTACATATTGATGCAGGATTTGTAGCAATGGTGCCATTCCAATAGCGCCACACACTCTTCCACTGAATTCTCTCCATTCTATATTTTTCTTGGCTTCCATCCCCTTGCGCTCGCATATATGCCTCTCATTTTGGCTCCATCGGGATCAACACATCAACACCAATAAAAACTAGCTTCCCATAGTTGTGTTCATAATTTATCAAAGAAACACTCTCCAGTTACATCTGCCTTGCAAGAAACACCAGATTGTGCCAAGTAGCATCATGACCAACATCGTACTCCCTTGGCATTCCAACCAGGGGAACAAATGTGGTGACAAATGGATAACTAACACTTCAAAGGATGTGATCACAAAAAAAATCCCTTGCAGTATGGAACCTATGCAGTCTTGGAATGCATTGGATAGAATGTGTATCATTTGGACCTTCTAGCACATTTGGACATACATGATGTTCTCAACATCAACAAATTAAAGTTGTTCGAGCCGCCACTCGAAGACACAATAATAGTCCAATTTACCCTAGACAATATTCCTGACTTTTAACCTCCTCTATTGCACGATAAAGACAGACAGACTAGGAACACATGACAACAACATCATGTTTAATGCATGGTCATGGCCAAACTCTAGCGCAGGACAAGTGTTTAATTTTTTATCTTAGACCAACAATGACTATTTTTAGTACACTATTTTCATCTGATGTGTGATTGAAATATTTCCAATGGGGTATTAAAGTATATTAATGTTGATATTTCCACTAGAAATAGGTTTCAACATAATTCGAGCGACCATGCCAAATCGACTTTGTAATAACCTACATGACAAAACTATTTTTAATTTTCATCTTGGACCAACAATCACTATTTTATGCATAAATTTTTTATTCAACATTGAAATGAAGTGATTAAAGTTGAAATGTAAACTATATTACAAGGATTATCTTTTTTAGAAACATATTTTTAAAATTCTTTCATTTGGTCCATTAGATCATGGTTGTTCCAAATTTGTTCTCAATAAGGTAATTAATCCTTAATGCAACGAGAAACAATTTCTTTCTCCCAAATTATGATATCGGTATATTGTTTTTATCATAGGTGTATATTTTTCAATGTAAGGCATCCCCATAATTGTTTTGCAAATACTGAGTTCCTAGGTTTTGTAATATGACCTACAAAAGATCTATAGAAAATGAAAAAAAGAAACACCTTCATGTAGAAATTGTGGTAGGATATAATCAGAACTTGACATAACCACTATGGGAACTATAAAGAGTCCACAAATTGCTTTCAAAATAAAAGTGATGTTGTTTTATTGCAATCCAAAACTTGAGGAAAGTTTTATAAATTTTGTAAATGAAATGTATCGATAACATACCTCCTTGAAATGATTTTCCCTTAACATGTTATCCAATGGAAAAATAAAAAATCAATGCTTTATTTCTCCTACCAAGCTTCCTGTAAGTAAATTAGTACTATGAGTGGCTCTTACTACACCACGAGGATCTTCTTCTTCTTTTTGGGAGTGTAACTCAATTCATGTAGCTATATGCCCTAATTTTAAATTCATAACACTACATATGAGATCCTACATATAAGTGTGGTCAAAATTTCCTCTTGTCAATCCCTATTTACCATGTGTTTTTTTCTAAACCAATATGAACAAGTTTCTGAATTTTCAATATCTCCTCGACAACGATGCCAACAATGACAATACAATTAAATATTAATTTATTTAATTGTTGATCATTCAATTATCAACCCGAGGTTCATTTTGTACTTGCGATATGCTGTATGTGCAAAAATAAGTCACTTGTGTCAATTGATTATCTATTATGTCTAATACAATAGAAATATATTCTCTTTAAAAAAAATTAACTTGTAACATCTCGCTCTTGCGCACACCTGATTGGACATATTCTTTGAGAACACTTGCATGCAAGTGATCTGGTTCATTATATGATTCACTGTTTCACTTATGGATTTTGATGATGTTGTGATGTGATGATATATATTTTATTATATTTGTATCGAAAAGTGCTATTGATTGTTTTTTCCTAAGTGTGTAGGACTCTCAACAGATTGAGGATGTTGATTGTATCGAGAGACTTCCTTGAACTCCAAATCGAGTCAAGGAGTGGATGATTTATGTTTTTCATATTTTTGTTATTACATATGAGACATATGACTGGTATATTATGATGTTGTTTATAGATCACTGACATGTTCGTTGATGGATGAAGGCTGACGATAGCTTTCTAATCAAACTCACATTTGGAGTAAAGGAGTCACACAAGATAGTGAGAGATATTGAGGGAGAGATGTGGCAGTATCCCTGCCACAACCTACTAGCACTCCCGTTGTGGCTTGAACTATAGGTTAACGATTACCTAGTTCAAGAGATCCACGATGTCGTGAGGGAAGACTGCGACAGTTGCTCACGAATATTCTAAGGGACATACACTAAGGAATGGTCCTTATTCCTTACAGGCCTTTAGTCTCCCACACGGTCGCCCGACAAAGTATTGACTCCAAGGGCAAATGTCTACCAAAATCAGTCAAAAGGCGAGTGGTACCCTTGGAGCACGTAGTGTGTTTTAAAGGGCACATCACATAAATGAAACATGAATGAAGGCGAGTGGTAACCTTGGATCACGTAGTGCATCTTGAAGGGCACATCGCATAAATGAAACATGAATGAACGTGAGTGGCACCCTTGGAGCACTTAGTGCGTCTTGAAGGGCACATCACAGTTTTAACACTGGTGAGTCAATAAACCTAGGTACCTATAAAAAAATATCTCATTTTGACTTGGTCAACCTTAACGAAAATGTTGCATGAGTAAAGTTTAAAAATTATAAAATTTCCCTTAATTTTTTTGTTTGTTTGTTGAGCCTAGTTGATTTTAAAGCCTAGGTCTAACTAAGACATGAGAACTAAAAATTAATTAAGCAAATAATAAATGGGGGGATGAAGAAAATGTGGTAAACATTTAATTTAAAAATTAATGGAGGATTAAATTATTTAAAATATTAATTGTGGTTTATGTGCAAACTTGTTAAATTTGAACTTAGACAAAAAGGGGAAACTTAATTAGAAAAGGAATATGGAACATAGGGGGGAATCTAGTCTAGAGAACTTTCCATTTTCGAACTCAACTCAAATTTAAGAAAGGCGTGAGTCATTAAGAGAATGTGAAGGAATAAAGGGACATTGAGGAGCATTTTTAGGAACGATTTTAGGTGGATGAAGGAAATTGTCAATTTAAATTAATTAATTAAATGAATTTCTAGTGCAACTAAGAAATCAGGTGACAAATGTACAAGGGAGAATTTACCTAATAATAAATTAAATAAAAATAATTTAGTGTGAATTTTGACAACAAGTCACTAAGATAACTCTATAAAAGAAATGGCAGAGGAGGGGAATGGATCACGTCTGGTATGCGTAAGGTTATGCTGTCAGATTTTACTCTTGACTGATTTTTCTTGTGGGAGTTGGGACACCCAGCTCGGATAACGAGTGGTAGTTCGACCTTGTGAGGCGAATTGAGAGCTAACCTTCTCTGGTTTGTGTGCGTGGCCCCTTTGCGGCCTTCTCTCGTGGCCCCTTTGCGGCTTTGAGGCGAGTTGAACATGAACTTAAAAGTAAATTTTTTTTTGGTTGTATCTACAATATATATCGTGGTGTTTAAGTGGACATTCACCATAAAAAGAATTACACATTTTGCTCATACTAAGTTTTAAAATAATTATAACATAAATTAATTATTGATATATCGTAAAGTAAATTAGCTTAATATTTTTTATCAAAGAATATTAAAAAATATTTCATCACATTAATGTTAAATACAATACAATCGATGAAACTAACCTCTTATACTAGATTATTATACGAAAATATTTATATCAATACATTAATTAACATATTAATAATATAAATTAATCAACTACATACTAATGAGCCAATTTTTTTCTATAATATATGATAAATGATAAATAATATTAATATGAGTGAAATATTTTTTTAATAATAACTTATAATAAGTAGTTTCAATATAATTCTATGTATGGACTTATTATAGCACACCTATATTTAGGTAATGAAATATTTTTTAATAATAATATATGATAATGAATTTCTGAAATGAGTCAAAGATGAGGTGCCTTCCTCTGCACCTAAGGTTTTCGCTCGCCACCACCCTCATCCCTCGCTGTAGCTTTGTTCGCGTCAAACTCCTTTGGCAGGAACTAGATTATTCTAAGTGATCCGGAATGATAGTCGCAACTAGATTATTCTAAGTGATCCTGCTTTCTCCGGGTTGTCTCCTAATTTGTTGTAGGCCACGCGTGTTTTTTGGCCGCGATTTTGGCCTCTTGGACAGGATTTCCCTTTCCACTTGGGAGGAAATATTTTCCAAAAGGCCACGCGTTTTTTTTGGCCGCGATTTTGGCCTCTTTTCCATGGACAGGATTTCCCTTTCCACTTGGGAGGAAATATTTTCCAAAAGGGATGATTATGTCCCTAGTATGGACTTGGGGCACTATGTGACAAAACAAAATTTGGCCATTTTCATAGAGAGAGATTTAGTTGGTAAGTTTTTATGTCTTTGATATATGTTTGTATTGTAATAGATTTCTAAGAACTGGATTGAGCAAGAGTCCTCTACTTTTTATTGTGGAATTTAAATTAAAGATTATTAACACTTGATTTATTTCATGGGTTTCAAGGAAATGTTTATTTCCTAAAAATGAAGATCTTCACAACTCCTATTTGGATTGAGATATATTTAGTGGGTAAGTTCTTAGACTTTTGGCCGAATCCTAAGATTGTAGTGGAATGATTTTCCAAGACAGATTGTAGTGGAATGATTTTCCAAGACAGGATTGAGAAAGACCCCTCTCCTTTTAATTGAGGTAAAGGTTGTTATGTATTTATTTTTGGAACCAAACAATATTGAGACCCGATCTTCACATGTGGTCATTATTTTACCCCTCTCCTTTTTATTGTGGTAAAGGTTGTTATGTATTTATTTTTGGAACCAAACAATATTGAGACCCGATCTTCACATATGGTCATTATTTTATGGGTTGAAGGGGAATTTTTCTTTCCAATGGACTCTCTACTTTAACTTAAATATGAAAATCTACATAACTCCTATTTACAACTCTTATTTGGATTAGACCGAGTGAAGATAGTTTCAAAGCCATTGGAAATAAATTAGATCATTATATAACTCATTCTAAGTGTAAGGGAAATATTTTAACAAGTGTTAAATTATGTGTGGACATCGATTTTTCAAAGGGACCCCTAGAAACAATTCAACTCAACCTGGAGGGTGAGATTCATCTCCACATCCTTGATTATGAAAAGGTACTTTCAAATGTAAAATTTATCATGAATATAAAAAATAGTATAAGAAATATAACAAGTTTGAAGAAAGTATAAGAATTTAGAAAACATAGCTAAAGAAAATGAAGCCTCGCGTTGTGCAACTTTGCATGTGAAGGATAAGTTCCACAATTTGTGGATAAGACACCAATTGAGGTTTCAAGGGCTCCCCATGAAAATGATTCATCTTCAATAGAAGAGGAGATAGGTGATGCAAGGGAGGGAGAAGAGTCATCTAAATCTCCCTCCTTTGCAAAAATATTAAAGAAGAATCCATGTCCTTTTCTCCCTTTAACGAGAAGAGAGAAACTAAAAAAGAAAAGAAGAATTAGAAATCTCATTGGACTCTCAAGGAACTTTGGATAACATTGTATATAGCGATGGGATAGTTTGGCACATCCATTAATTATGTTTTGCTTTTGCATTATCTTATGTAAATAATTTGTAAGAATTTATTACGCTGAAAGGCGTATACCTATGGAGATGGGCAAAATTAATGATCTTTTAATCTTAAATTATAATCTGATGGCTACACATTGAAGATGCAGGTATATTCTTAGTCAGATTTATTGTTGATAACTTCCCTGCATTTATGAATGCATCAGTTAACCTGTTTACTTTTTAATATTTACCTAATCATATTAAGAAATTACTATAACATCAAATGATTGCCACGTTTAAATAATTAACCTTTAAAAGTATCTCTTTTAGCAGACACTTCTTCAAATTCATTATTGGAAATTACACGTATTAGACAAGCAGCTATCACAGATTTAATCAACTGTCCGCGCATTTCCTCTACCTCGGATTTCCTCAGCTGTAAGCCCTTAGGCGTTCACCAATTTGTAAGAATTTATTATAGGAAAGTTTTGGGTTTGGTTTAAAAATGTTAACTTATCTCCGCCTACCTGGATACTGCTTAGTGCTTACAACTATTCACTGTACTTGCCCTTGACTGAGTCCTGCTATGCTGTGAAAACCGGCCGGCCTTGGCTTATTTCCACCATTTTGGACCGTGGTGATCCACGAGAAGACGGTGACACACACTTATATCTCCACTATTGAACCTCGGTGAGTTTTCTCCGAGGGCAAGATATCTGCTCTACAGATTGGACAATCATTGTGCTCTCTTAACCACTCATCGATGCACTTCACATGGTAACAGTGCTTGCACTCACGCACAACCCTAACACGGTCCTCTTCCCCAAAAGACTCGAGGCAGAATACGCATTCCCCGTTCTTCTTTTCCTCCTCGCCGAGCGCCCCGTAACGCAGGCGAGGAATGCTGCTATCCACGGATTGCATGAGCCGAATACGGCGCAATTCGTCGAGGAAACGGAGCTCTATCCGGTGGGCCACCGCGACCCGGTGGGCCGCCTCGACCAGAGCAATTTCCACATGGAGGTTCATGAGCTTTATGGATGTCATTATGTCGTTGTAGTTGTGACAGCCTGTCATGGCGTCGATGAGCTTCACAGGTCTGAATGCCAGGGCGGCGGTGCTCAACACCAGCTTGTTAAGTGCGGTTATGAAGAATAATAAGATGCAGGATGTGATGAAGTAGCTATAGAGCAGCAATTTCAGAGACGCGGGCCGTACGATTTCATGGCCGTCGAGAATGAGGCTTTTGGCTATAAATACGAAGAAGGAAAGTGCCATGTTGAGAATGATCAGCGTTGCTGTAAATATGCCGATGTAATAGACGATGAACTTCCCTACGCCGAACTCTGTAGCACATGTTAAAGCCAACTTGGAGATAGATAAGAAGATGACATATTTTAAAATATTGCACGCATCCATGGTTGGTAACGGCACTTTGGCGAGAATATTGCCACAAACACAGCTATCATATATATAATTGTTGACATTGATTCCCCTACAAAGTCTGGTTTGGCTGCAATTTCACCGAATCGGTGTGACGTTTGGGAGTATTGTTCCAAGAGTGGAGTTTCTCGTAGAACATCAAAGTGGTTAAACTGCATAAACCATAAATTGCTCGATGCATCCTTTGGGAAAATATTTAAAAATAACAAAATTTTATTTGAATTTTCTGTTTATTAAAAACATTTAAAAAAATATTAAATTTAATAAATTATATATATTGTGATTTTGATTTTTTTATATTTTTAATCATTGTAATTTGGTAATTAAATTTTTGGTAAAATTATAATTTTGGATATTTAAATGGTTATTTTTAATAAAAATTAAATTTAACATTTCTAAATATTTTTAAAATAATTTGGTTAGATTATTTTAAAACTTAACACTTTTATGAATTTATAATGATTCCTAATTAAATTTTAGGAAAAAAATATTATTTTCCCTTCCAAATTTAAAATATTATTTTCCCTTCCAAATTTTCCAAATGGATTGGAAAAAAAATCAAGTTATTAAAAAGTTTAAATTTAATCATATTTAAAGTATATAAATTAGTAGAGGGTTAATTTGGTTAATTCGCTGTGATAAGTAAACTGGTACAAATGTAAATTTAATATTGTAAAATGATAAAAAGTTAATAATATAAAGATTTGTAATTTCAATTAAGTTTGTTAATCATTTAAATGTGATAATTAGACAGTCATCATATTAAATAAATATCATATTAAATAAATGTTAAAAAGTAAACAGGATAACCAAAAATTTAAAAAATACTAAAAAATTATAAACATAATATCTCGAAACAGAACAAAAATTATTTAAATTTTAATATGTTGTTTCATTTTATCAACGTAGTTTCTTCTAAAAATAATTTAAAAATGTGCTTAAAGTTAATTGACCATTTGTTAAATAATTTGAATGATCGTCCCCGTAAGGGGCACGTATAACGGTATCCGTAAGTATTCAATGTTATGGTATCGAAATCCTACATTAAGTGTTGAACGTTATGTTAATCAAAGCTCTTAACTTGCTCAAATGGATAAGAGCGAAGGTTTTGTGGAAAATTGTATAGGCAAGTGAACTCGAATCAATTTAGAAATCGACAAAGTTACTGTCATAATGAACTGATAAAAATAAGTACCTTACACATATCAAAGAAACTAATTTTATCCACTAAACCTATGCTATTTTGGAATTTGTTGAAGTTTGAAAAAGATAAAAGGGAATAGCTTATCGTGTCATTTATTTATTACATGTATAATATAAATCTATAGTAATTTGTTTTTAATAATATAATATATTTTTTAAAACTTTATATTGTCATATTTGAAAAGTCTACAAGCCTACTATCAATGGGAAATCACACCAACAACAATGCATCAAATTATCTAGAATAATAAGAAAATAAAGTATTTTAAACAAAAAGTTTTCGTAAAATCTGGAAATTAAGCTATCTTCTATGATTATAACAAAATCTAGTTGTGAGTTTGTTCTATGCTCGCATAAATGGGTTTGGATTATGATCCTGGAGCCTCCACTACTAAACCACAAAAAAGGAACCTGATAACCATTAATGTTGAGTGGAGGGTTGGCCCTCATCCAGAGTTGCTTGAACGTTGTGCAAGCCGAGGGTCGAGAGATCCAATCCCGCAAGCTTCTTTGCAAGGAGGTTCATTTTGTGGTCTTGGAGCCGTAATTGAGCCTGCATCTCGTCCAACTATAGCATGCTTTCTTCCTTGTCATCTTTCCTATC